>PVJH01011687.1:0-67672 GCA_004026705.1 Nesogale talazaci | reverse complement strand
TCTTCTTGCTCCAGAAAAATGTCACAGAAACAATGGTGATGTTGAACAGAGCTTACAAGGACAGCACTATGGGAAAAGAATCAAGTATCTGAATGGCTTTCTCATTTCAAAAAAGGTCAAATGTCAATTTATGAAAAATCTAGTTCTGGATGTCCACCAGCTTCCTGAATAGCAGAAATATCCACTGCTAGTGCATTTGAAGTTCACACCACCAGGTCAGATTGTTAATTAAGATTTCTCTTTATAGATTCTGAAAAGATTGCTTAACAGTGTGCAACAAACAAGGCTTGATTTGTGGCAGATGGGGGACTGGTTTTGCCACCACAACAATGCACCTGTTCATTCTGCCATCTCTGTGCACCAGTTTTTGGCAAAAAACACACTCCAAAACAGCATGGCACTCTTTCCCTATGCACCTTACTCACTGACCTCCCTCGATAAGACTTCCTTTTGCTTCCACAAATGCAGAGCAACATGTTTGAGGACATAGAAGAGGTGGGAAAAAAAAGCAAGAGAGGTGCTGCCAATCATCCAAAGAGATGAGTTTGAAATAGGTTTCCAAGAATGGAATCACAGATTTGATGACTATATTTAGTATGCTTGAGAGAACTTTGAAGGTAAGAAAAAAGAAAAAGGAAAAGAAAGAAAGGTGGAGGTTCAAATTCACCTGGAGGTCTTGGAAGAAAGTCTTGACCTCTACCTCCAAAAGACCTGCCGTGAAAACCCTAGCAGACAAGGCTGCAAACTGCCAAGAATCCACTTCACAAGGGAGAGTTTATATTCAGAGAGTGTATTCAAATTTTATCATTCCATCCTAGCAGAAATGTTACCATTCCTTGTTTGTCTGACATTTATCTTGGTGCTTTGAGAGTCTATGTCATCAAGAATGAAGATGAGTCTAGGATCTGAGAAAATGTTTCTGCTAAAAAAACTTTTTTTTTCTTGTTTTGCTTCTCATTCAGACGTAGCAACAGAACAACCCATTCAACCCAAGTCGTTGGAAGTTATTGTGATTTACAAAAAGGCACCGCTGAAGGATTATGCAACAGCCTCCTGTGGCATGGATTAGCTAGTTTCCTGTTCAAGATTTGTCAGTCATTGACGATCACAGCTTCCATAATCATTTTTGATTCCCCCTTTTTTTTGTGACATCCCTGTCTTGGTGGGAGTACGAAATCCAACCTTGCTTCTGAGAGCTACTGCTGAATTTGAACTGTCAACCTTGTGGGCTGCAGTCCCACACACAACCACTAGTCCACCAAGGCTCAGACTTTTAATTCCCTCTTATCATCCTCTTCTCTACATTCCTATTGAAAGCTATTCCCCATCCCACATCCCAACACTACAACCTCCTAAACCCTCATAAAAAATATCTTGTAGGAATTTGAGCTAAATCCCAAGGTCCTATCTAGAAATAGTCCGATTTCTTGACACAAGAAAGAAACTCAGGCACCTTTCAGTAAGACTTTTTACAATATTTCCTATGATTTTAGATCACTTGTTTATAAACAAAGGGCCCCACATTATTTCCTGGGGACTATTCTGGCTATCTGAGGAGCTTTGGTGGTACAGTTAAGTACTTGGCTATTAACTGAGAGGTTGGCAATTTAAACCTTCCAGTTGCTCCCTGGAAGAATGATGTGTTGCAATCTGCTTTTATAAATGTTATAGCTTTGAAAGTCTTATGGAGCAGTTCTCCTCTGGCCTATAAGTGGGTATATGTCAGAATCAACGTAATCACTCAGGGTTAGGCCTTGTAATCTAACAGAAGCAATAATCAAACTCAAGGCAGTCCCACCACGACACTCATCCCTCTGTTCAATAACGTTGAACTCTTCCTTCTTTAAATCAGCATTTCCCAAAGGATATTCCAAGTATGGTGGAAAATACTTTTGAGATGCTAAGTATTTTTCTCAAATATTCTTTGCCTCTACCAAATTGTGTCCACACCAACTCATTCAGTGGTTCAAGAAAATGGCATAGACAAGAGGAAAGCAGTTCTTTATAGCATAGGAGTTTTTACAACCTTGTCTCCTAGGAAAACAGAACTCATGGCACAAAGCCTTGCTCACAATTCCGAGCAAGGCTTCTTCCTCATTCTTCAAGTAGCAGCTCGGGCAGAAAGTCCAAATGAAAGCAAAAATTCACTAACCATTTCTAATGAATTTACAGAAAGGAGTGACTTAGCCTATGCATGGGAAAGGCCCAAGAAAGGTCATTAAGTATATAGGACATATGCCCCATTGCCTGGATAAAACCTAGATCCTCGAAAACAAAGATCCTCGAAGAATAGTTGAATGGCATGTTTCAGAAGATGGACCCTGACTACATTTTAATATTCCACTGTGGGAAGATGAGTCAGGGAAATCATTTCTATCAACCCAACAAAAGTATGGAAGCAGCATGGAGCGCCACTGGATTTGAATGAAACCAACCTCAGCAACAATTGTACAAACGTTCTCCAGGACCAGGTATCAAATAGAATGTCTCAGCAGATGTCAGTATCAATAAGTAACTCAGAGGACCAGACCTTTCCCTATTGATTTAGCTAGTGCTGCTACAACAGGCATACCACAGGTGGATAATGGTAACAAAAGCATATTTCTTTTCTCACAGTTTAGGAGATTGGGAATCCAATTCCAGGTGCCTATGAAGGAAGACTTTCCACGTCTGGTTGATCTGAAGGAAAAGTCCTTGTCTTTTCCCAGCTCCTCTTCCTGAGTGTTCTTCACATGGTACAGTATTTACATTGTCTCTGCTTGCTGGTCTAATCGGCTCTTCTATGTCTCAATAGAGATTGATACTAAACACGCCTTACACAAGTACTGCCTCATTAACAGAGCAAATAAAATCCATCCCCAATTGGGACGAAGTCTCTAAAACCAAAACTCACTGCCATGGAGTCACCAACTCATAGCGAGTCCTAGCGGATAGGGTAAAACTCTCCCTGTGAGTTTCTGAGACTAGGAAATAGACATTCTTGTCTTCCTCCCAAGGGGTGGCTGCTGCTTTGAACCACTGACCTTGCAGTTTGCAGCCCAGCTGTCTGAAAGCTATTGAATTACGGTGATTGCTTTTCAAGAGCAATTGTTGATGACCAATTTGGAGTAACAATCCTCGGTGCCATTAAGTCCAGACCCACTTAATTTCTTACATACCTGGTCACCTCTCCAGGTATCAGCAATAACAACAAGAACCACACTCACTGCCATGAAGTCCATTCCGAATCACGGTGCCCCTATAGGGCAACATAGAGCTGCTAGTGTGGGTTTTTCAAACAGTCACTTTATGGGAGTAGAAAGCCCCATGGTTCTCCCTCGGGAAGGTTGGTGGTTTGGTATAGTTAGCAGCCCAATTGGCAACCACTATTCCCCTGGGGTTGCTGCAGTAATGAGAGTCAAAGTAAGTAGGCAATGAAGGCCACAGTGGGCATTGCCCTTCATCCAGAGGTCTTGGTACTAAATGGATCACTTAGGCCATGTTCTCCATCCAGTACTTGTGATCTCCTCTTGCTTCAAAAACTGCCTCTGCCATCTTCTCAGAATGAAAACGGTCACATTGGCAGTAACAAGTCCAGAAGCATGTGAAAAACTCTATTTGGATCCTGAACTTCCATCAAAACTCTCAAAATGGAGCTTGGGCTGCAATTGCAGGCAGCAGCCTTCTGAAAACCAGATGCCTTTAGATGGTGGCCTGACACCCTCTCACAATTCCCCCTCCACCTAACTTCCTGAATGCACAGCACTTACAGACCACCAAAAATAAGTATCTTCATCAGGAAAAGAGAAACTTCAAGCTTCTACCATTTGGAATATGAGGGGTCAAGGAGAATATTAAATTATTAAGTACATTTATTAAATATCTCAGATTGTAGACTTGATATAAGTAATGTGAAATGCTTGATCTAAGAACTGTTTTCCTGTAAAGGATTTACTAGTCAGATGGGTTTGAGAAATGCTGGATTTTTTTATTTTTTTAATGGATAGTCAAATTGTCATTTAATATAGTGAACAAAATTTTACAGATCTGTAGTACAAATAAAAATTAAGCAAACACTCGTCTTTCCCACACTTATTGGTCCAAAGAAAGCCTTTATGAAAAGCCCAATAAATGAATCTTCCTGTAAACATACATTAATGAGCATTCTTTTAAATCATTAACTTTACTTTAATCACTGCCCCAAAATCTGTGGGTTTCAATGTATTTCCAGATTTTGTTACCCCAAGAAATGTCCTCGTAAAGATCCCTGTAATACAATGTGCTCTCACTCCACTCAGTTTCACTGCCATGGAGTTGATTGCGACTCAAAGTGACCCGATAGGACAGGGAGGAAATGATGGTTTCAAACTGCTGACCTTGCAGCAAACAGACCAACAAGCAACCACTACACCCCCTTAGCCTGCTTTAGTAGTTTGATTTTGTTGTTTCTCAGCAAACACAATTTAGCTAATCACAGTTCAAGCTTCTCTAAGCTTGTGAATCACCAAACTATGAAGCTGATTGGATTTTCCCCTCATAGCAATTCCTCAAAGAAGTCTTGAACCTTAAATGAGTCGTTCCTTCATAGCACATAAGAACTTGTACCACCAGGGAATTATGCTAGACTGCCTTGCCATTTCATTTAAGAGTTTTATTTGCATAACATTGATATATCATACAATTTGCTTGTTTAATCATCACTTTTAGAGCATTTTTTTCTTTCTTGGATCCATTACTATTCCCTCCACATTTCCTCGTAACATCCCATACCATATCTCCTAAACCATTAATCCAGTTACCATTAATGATTATTATTAGGCCCATTAATAACTTTATCTATTGTTTTTTTTTTTGTGGCATCACTGCCCTAGTGGTAGTATGAAGTCCAGCCTTATTCCTGAAGAGCTGCCACTAGATTTGAACTGTCAACACTGTGGGGCGCAGTCCCACACAAACCACTGCGCCACCAGGGCTCAGCCACTTTGTGGATTTCACATACAGAAAAAATATAGCAACAACAACAACAACAACAAAACAAACACAATAGCAAGTTAAACAGAAAAGTATCAATAAAAAAGAAAGCAGAAAATATTAAAAACTAGAAAATGTAAAAAATTTAAAATGAGTCGAACAAATGATAGGGTATTAAATTTTACCCAACAATCCACTTTCCAGTGCATTGCACAAGGCTATGCATATTCTTGTTGACCGGGGCCAGGGTGGGGGGGTTCACCAGAGGCTCAATCCAGGTGCATTTTCCTATCACTTTTTTTTCAATTGAAACAACTTTAAAATAGATCAAAAGGGAGATCAAATGACAATGTGACTAGTCACATCTCTCAAAATGAAGAGAGAGGATTCATGTATCTGTGGGTGGACCTTGCAAATGAATTTGGGGCTTCCATTATCATCTGTAGCCTTCTTCAAAACAGATGTTCACAATTTAAGCTCTGCTACTATTCCCTCCTCTGGATTTGGATTTTCTTATTTACAATCTTTGAGTCATCCTGGTTTGTGTGCTTCTTCCATGTGGGTTATTTGACACTTCACCTAATGGCTGCTTTTTTAAGACAAACATGTAAGATGTCAGATGCTGTTCTTTCTGACAGCTGGACACTACCTATTTTCTTCCCTATACTTTCCTATAGCACTGATGTCTTCAGTGATCTCTTCCTGGGGATGAGAACTGAGCAGAGGAAGGTACTAAGGGTAATTGTTTTTAGGCTTGGGCAAGAGTTAAGTGCAAGCTCCAAATCCATTCCTATGTTTATGGGTTATATATGCCTCTGATTCACTTTAGACTTATGAAAACCTGGGGCATAAGGTAATTCTATTAATAGCCCATAAATTTAGCCAATGGTACAGAGTTTAAAACACTCTTGAGAAAAGAAAATTATACAAGTATAGACTGGCTATGACTTTCAAAACAAGAATTGCTAACTTTGCTTAGATTAAACTAAGTGTATGGACATTATTTTCACAAACATTGTGAGTGGGTGATAGGGGAAAATCTTAATTTAATATTCATTTACAACAGCAGAGGAATGCCTACCAGATTAATACTTGTCATGATAAAGCAAAGAGGGCATTAAAATAGTAACCAGAACACCAGTCATTGGGCATCCTCAAGGCAAGAGATCCTAATCAAAGTTCAAAGATCAATAATTCTATAACCTTAGTGTAAAACATGAAAAAATTAATTTTTTGTAAAATAATCCTTTATTTTAAAATTTTGGTTAGAGTTTCACTTTTTGTTTCTTAACAAGTCTACTGTTTAATCTCTCAGGATTAAAAAAAAATTATGATTTAAAGAATTAACAAGAAAGGAAGGTCAGGGTGAGGGCACAGTGCCCGCTTCTCAGGGGTGTCATAGCTACTCCAAGCTTGACACCAACTTCAAAACAAAGTGTAGGTTTATACTTCATAAATGAAATGATATGCACAAGCACCCCTTCAGCTGAGCTGGTTATAGCTTGAAATACACAGTTTCTTTTTTAAGCTTACTAATAACTGTAACAGGAACGATGGCTGATCTTAGTATGTAGTGTGTACCTTACAGAAAATTTTAAAATAATCATAACACACAAATAATGGCATTAATAATGTAGTCCTCAGTGTAGCGTCTGGACCATAATTCCATCAAAGGGGAGGGTGGAGATTCAGTCCAATGAGTCTGTCTCAAGATCGTCATCTCTTGTTTGCTCCGCTTAGATTCTCTTTTCAGTAACTGGATTAATGCTCTGAGCACAAAATGAGGTACGCATTTTTATTACTTTAGATTACATGTTGTTTTGTGCTTCGTCTCCATTTGTTCCTCCGGCATCCATCCCATCCTTTTCGTGCTGCCTCTTCACATGTTCCTCCTGTGAGCAGTCGGAAAGCTCCCGCCACCTTTTCTCTTCTTACACTTTCTCGATCGTCCCCCTTCTTCAGAATCAGAGGCTGAGGCAACCCCTGCTGTAGGGACATTTTTCTGTTTTAACTCCACGTCTTTCTTTCCTTCCTTTTTGTCTGGTTCTTTTCTTGGCTTGTCTTCTTCCTTTTGACCCCCTTCTTCCTTTTTTCAGTTGCTTTTTAGGTTGTTTATCCTCGTGACCTTTTTTCTTACCTTTCTCTTCTTCAGTTCCCATGTCACTCTGTGAAGGGCAAGGCGTTTTTACCATTTTGGGTCTGCCTCGGGGTTTCGGAATCTTGATTTCTGTAGCTAATGTTCACAGGGGGAAAGAAAATCTGTGAACTGCAGGCTGTCCTTCCTTTGGGCTTGCTTTCAGATGAGCTGACGCTGCGGCTGGTGTCCCTGCTCCAGTTTCCTCCGATTCTACTTGTTTTTCTGTCTTTTGGCAGCTTGCAGAGTAGTTATATCAACTGATTTAGTCACTTCCTCATGGCTGCCCTTTTCTTCCTGGTCAGTATCTTCTTTGGAAACACTAGTTTCCTTTTCTTCAGCTTCAACATCAGAGGATGCGGCAGATTACTTCGTTGAGGCCTGCTGACTTGCAAATTTCACTTTGGGGTTGTTATCTATTTCCCATAAACCTTCATTAAAACCTTTTCATTTATTTGGCTTGCCATATTTCCCCTTATTTTCAGAGTAAGGAAATATATCTTTTAGTCCTAAAAAAGCAGTCTCATGAGTTCCAAAAAAGAAAATGGGGCCGCCCACTGGGCTGGCGGTTCAAATCCACCAGCAGCTCTCCAGGAGCAAGGCTGGGCCTCCTACTCCCAGCAGAGAGCAGTGAAAACACCCCCCCTCAAAAAAAGAAAATAGGTAGTTTGTTTGTGGGTGGCTTGACAACTCCATGAGGAATTTCATCTACCTTGGTGGTTGCGCGCCCAGCCTGCCCCACGAAGTAAATAATTTATAAATAATCAAGGGTTCATGAAGAGGGAGGTTGGAGGAGGGAGAGGGAAAATGAGGAGCTAATACCAAGGGCTCAAGTAGAAAGAAATTGTTTTGAAAATGCTGATTGCCACAAATGTATAGATGTGCTTGACACAATGAGTAGAGGCATGGATTGTGATGAGTTGTACTAGCCTCTTGAGTCTAGAAATCCCTATAAGTATCAAAATCTACATTTGCTCAAATTCTTTATATTCTAATGTGGTGCAGTGCTTGCCCACCACCTATGTACATCTTCCTGGGTACTTGAAATCATTTTCAGATTACTAATGTATAAAAATACAATGTGAATCTATGGAAATACCACTTTACTTTCCCTCTTTGAAGGGTTTCTTTTATCTATATTAGATCATAAATTTTAAGTACTTGGTTTGTAGAAGGATCCAATTACAGTGGGAGTCCTAACTTCACTTTGAGTCTTGACACAGATTCAGCATCCATCAAGAGATAATTCTAATCATTAAACTGGCAATGTAGAAAGCTATGTTTCCAGTAGATGATATGGTTTTGTCTTGTCTTCATACTGTTTAAAATTTACAAAGGGGTCTCTATAGAATACATTTAAATCTGGTATATTTTTTACCCTAGAACAAATGGCATCATTACTTTTTTCCCATGAAGATTTTTCCAGCTGCAATTGAATCCATTGATGAAATCTGGTCCCATGAATATGGCAGCTGAATGTAACTTGGTGGTACTTTTCTGTTATTTCTAATTCCTGGTTAAGTTAAAAAATGCACACACACTCCCATGTCAGTATGTGCATTTTTCTAAGAATGTAGTGGTTTTACATGGGTTGAACATAGCTGCAATTTTAAAACTGAAGAGATGCAAGACAGCACATAGGAAATCAATTTGGCAAGTTCAATGCTTTTTTTAGATATGAGTTAACAGCATTTACTTTTTTATATTCTGTAATAAACAATTTTTACTTATCAAGCAAAAACGGTATATTGATGTGTTATACTTGGGAATGATGATATAAAATTTATTTAAATCTTATCAACAATCGCAACCCTTTGGTCAAGAGTTGTTGTGACTTAGGCTGCTGACCTAAAGGTCCACAGGTCAAAACCAAGGGGAAAGATGACGTTTTCTATTCCCCTACAGAACAATTGTCTCAAAAAGAAATCCTGTCTCAGAAACATGCCGGGATCGTTCTACCCTGTCTGGTAGGGACTTTATGAGTCAGAATTGATTCCACCTCAGTTGGTTGAGTTGAATCAAAAACATGGGCAAAAAACGTGATACATATTACCCCTTCAATTCTAAGCAACAAGTTTGCAGAGGGATTCCCAGTGACATACTGTTTAAGCATTAGGCTGCAATCACAAGTTATGAAGCTGGAAACCACCGTTGTTTAGAGACAAGGTTGTTCTGCTCCCATCAAAACCCACAGGGTGTGTGTTATTGGGTTGTTTTGAATCAGCACAGATGAGATGGCAGTCAATGAATGAGTGGGAAGGGTTTGTGGAAGAGTGAGTAACCACAAAGGTCCAAAATTTGCAGTCTCCATATAAATTCCTTCTGACCATTCATCAGAAATGTGAACTTTTGCCATCAGACTGAGTACCTTAAAAAGTAGATTACCACCATCATCCTAAAACACTGGGAAGAGCAGCCTCCCTTTGGAGTTTGATTAGGTAGGTCATGAATGAGGATAGCCATAATGGGGGTCCCATAATCAAGAGTTATGTCCACACATCTTTAGTTGGAAGACCCTGGACCGATCTTATATACTGTTCTCACATAAAGGACATTTCCCAATCAAGTACCATTCCCATGTAATGTGTTAACCTACTGCCAATCATTCTTTTGTAACAGTTTCCTTTCTCCTCTTATGTCCAATATCAGTCTTAGATTCTCTAAAAACCCTTAGATGCCATTCTGACCTTGTTCTTGGTAATGTTCTCCCCTCATCCAGATGATGTATCTTTATCTTTATCTTCTTTTTCTGTTTAAGATTTAATAAGCATTTTCCTTATGTCACATTTGGAGTTTAGGGTATCTTTTGTACCCCCAAACACTAGGAAATGAATCTTTAAATTTTTGATCCAACAAAGAAAATATTCCAAAGGTCTTTAGATTTCCATAGAAAAGAAGAGAGAAGATAAAGGAAAATTACTCTATATGTACTTTTCTGATTGTAACCCAAAGAGGATTCTTGTTATCAGAGAAATACTTAATCAATGTTCATTTTCCCCTTTTAATACTCAAGTAGAATATTTTCTAGAGAAAGACAATTCACTTCTTAATTTTGAGGAAAGATCTAGGCACTGATAAACTGAAAGCACCCAACTATCTAATCTAGGATGAATAAAAGGCAATTAGGCTTTTTGATACTGGCTTTACCATAGCTGGAAGTAAGGCTTGTATAATCACTAATTAACAGTTAGCGATGTCATTAAGATTAAATATTACTAAATTCAAAGTATAGACTCTTAAGATGAATATCTTATTTTATTCTGAAAAGAAAGCTACTGCTTGGTTATCTATATCAGATAATTCTCGCTCCTTGATGGTGGTGAGTCATTACTGTGAAGTATCAGACATAATAGATGAAGGTAAGTCCAAAAGTAATGCTATGCCTGCATACAAACTCTTTTTAAACAAATATTTCAAAATGATGTGAAAATACTCCACACAAACATCAATCTCTATTGCTCTGCGATCAAAAGAACTAGGCTACTAATTCTTCTGAGTGAGGGACAAATGTGGCACAGTGCTCAATATCATAAAAGAGACCAAGCTACCCAGTCAGATAGAGACTGGTGGGACCCCCACAAGAGTCATCCCTATGTTAGAATAATCAATCGCTTAATATCAAATGGGCAGCATTTACTCAACAGCAGCGTTTCAAAGGTTAGTTAAGAAGGAGGGATGGAAACAGCAAGCACAGATAGGAAGTAGAATAGGCAATAGTACAGTGACTGAGGTGATTGCAACTGATGAGTTCAACCTGAATGCATGTGGATTATTGAATGTAAAACTGATGAACTGCTCTGTAAACCTTCACCTAATTCACAATAAGATGCTTAATTTTTTTTAAGAAAAGGTGAAGCTGCTATTTCTTGACATATCCTCCAGCTCATACACTTGTGAAGAGGATCTTTCTTTCTAGCTCTCTCCAGCATACTCCCATTCATACCACATAAAGATGGCAATGTGGTTATCACCAAGGATCTCAAACTGTTCCTTTGAGAGGTTGTTCATTTTGAGGAATAAGATTAAGTCTAAAAGGAAAAGAATCGAGCTATCTAGCACAGGAGTTAAAGGTTTCTCAAATTTTAAAAGGACAGCTTTGCATAGTAATTACTATTTAAATCATCAGTGTAGCTTTCCTCATCTTTTCCTCGATTTTAAATTTTCTGCATAATAAAATTCCATCATTTTCCCATGTATTTTGGGTACATCTATAAGGATTAATGATTGGGAATTCCCCAAATAATCACCATACCTTCTGAAATGGCCCAGCTCACTATGGAAGGCACTGGAATGATGGAAACTTAAAAGAAAACAAACCACGTTCTAGCTGGAATAAGAACCCCAAGGATGACACTCCTGCGTGGAGCAGAGAATGCAGAGAGAACCATAGAGCCAGCCCCACCAGGAGACACGACATCCCATCATTAACCCATAGCTCTAGGGGGAACAAGAGGGGGCACAGTTTGGGGAATATTCCTGGTCTGACTCCACCCCACTCTGTGCCACGCTGGGGCGAAACACATAGGGAGCTCAACAGAGTGGACGGGGAGCAAACCAATGAATTCCCCGAGGAATCCCCAAAATAGACTTCAGGAATTAGACTTGGCACCTCATCAGACTTGATCGAAAAATACTCATTAGGGTTAACAAGTAGAACTAGAACTAATTATGGGCTCCCTATGCTGCCCCCCATGTCTGTGTTTCTAAGATGGGCAGGATAAACCATCCCAAGGAGAAAACAACAGGAGTGATGGTTCTGTTAGGTAGTTTAGCCTAGGGACAGGGCGCCCATTATGCATGCTAAGAGGTCCAGGTTTGGGGCTGGAAGAGCTGCACTGGGTTGGCTCATTTAGGCCAGGAGAAATCAATTCAGCCAATGGTGGACCAGAGTCATCAACCACGCCTCCTCACCCTCCCACTGCCACCACCACTACCATTGAATTGCCACCCAATTCTACCTTACAAATCCAGCTAGACCAGAGGATGTGCACGGGTACAGATGAGAGCTGGAAACACAGGGAATCCAGGACAGATAAACCCCTCAGGACCAATAATGAGAGTAGCAATACCAGAAAGGTGGGGGACAAAGAGGGAGCTGATCACAATGATCTACATATAACCCCTTCTCTGGGGATGCACAACAGAAAAGTGGATGAAGGGAGACATTGGATAGTGTAAGACATGAAAAAAATAGTTTATAAATTATTCCCTGGTTGAATTATTCCCTGGTTGAATCCAGGTGCCTCCTTAAGGTGACATAATTTCCTAGCTTCATGTCTAAACCACTTCAGAGAAAGATAAACAATAAAATAGAGCACGAATTCTGTTTTAGCTACCAATAAAAGCTATGAATTGCTTAAACCTGAACCACAGAACCAGAGAGCTTCATCCATCTGGCCCCAGGTGATGAGGTTCATTCAGACCTGCCCAGCCCTTCATGGGAGAGACTCGTTGCCAGCAGGGCCAAAAAAAAGGCCAAACACATACATGATCTCTACCTTCTGATCCACGTCAAACAGAGAACAGATATGAGCTGCTCACGCCACGTTTATCCTCTACAAATGTTCTAGGCAGTTGGGTACTTGCTTTACTCCAGCAGAATGGAGAAGCGGATATTCTGTGAGTGGAGCACCAGCCATGTGCAGGGAAATTTCAAGAGTGGGGAAGTAGCATCTCCTGAGAAACAAATCCTAATGGGGCCACTGGGCTCCCATCAGGCTGTTTTCATTTCAAAAAGAACAGCAAAACATTAGCATTCTGTGTGTTGAGCTGGGATGAAAACATTTTTACAAAAGGTGTTCTTTTTTTTTACACTGGTTTTTATTTATTAACATCTCAACATTTTCTAGGCCATAACTAGTAGCCCGGAGGCACCCGCCAGGTAGACACAGCTCCTCAATTGATGTACTACTTCAACAGCAGCAAAGAAAGACAATTTCAGCAGTGGAAAACAGGTATCTCTGTGCTTGTTTAACATGAAAGATGGTACAAAATTCGAGTAGGTTGAAAGAGTGAGGTTTTCTAATACTATGAGCCAAATAGTATAAGCCAGCATTGGATTAGTACTCAATAAATCTAGTTTACTAAAATATAATAGACATGAAGAAACTTCAAAAAGTTTGTGGGAACTTTTCACGATCCTAGGATCCATGTTTTCATGAATTGTGTGAAGCCCTTTGTATTTTTAAGGAGTCCCAAGTAAGAAAATGGCAGAGACACTTTCTTATTTAAAAATAAAAAGATGCTGAAAAATGTTTTCCATTACCTAATGTGCCAAGAAAAACTTAAACTTCCAGTAGGTCTTAAAGACAAATGCTGGAACTTGTGGGCACAGGAATGATCAGTTATGCAACCACAATAATCCGTTTCATTCTAACCAAATTTATTTAAGCTATTTATAACCCAGAGAGGGAGCCCTGGTGGTGAAATGGTTACATGTTGGACTGCGATCTGCAAGATTGGCCGATCAAAACCATCAGCTGCTCCATGGGAGAAAAATAGTGCTCTCTATTCCCATAAACAGTTATAGTTTTGGAAACTCAAAGGCAAAGGTCTACCCTGTCCTAGAGGGTCACTATGAGTCGACATGGACTCAACAGAGTAAATTTTTTGTTTCGTAACTCAGAGTATTCATTCCACGCTTCTCAGTTCCTCTAATGTACTTTAGTCATTCACGCTCCAGAACTTCTGCTCATGTAGTTGACATTCTTAAACAACCTCCCAGTGTAGTTCGGGTAGACTAGAGAAACAAAGTCATAAACATGCATATGGGTAAAAGGGAAAGGTTTATATACAAGAGGAGTTGAACATTGAGAAAGCATCCCAATTCATTACAGTCGAAAGTCTTAAGTCTGATATTAGCCCATATGTCTGATATCAATCTATAAAATCTCCTTCTGACTCATGAAGTACGTGCAATGACCACAGGACAATCACAGGCCAGTGGATGCAGAGTCTTGTTGTATCCAGTGGCGGTAGAAGCATCCTGGCACTGGTAGGAGTATCCCTGTGGCCTTCCAAGCATCTTAGCACTGGTAGGAGTCTCTATGTGGCTTCTCCGGCTCCAGAAGTTTGATTCTATCAGGATAAGTCCATGTGGCTTCTCCTCGAGCAACTCCTCCAGTCTCCAGGAATCCGGATCTATCAGCATACTGTCATCTTCTCTTGTCAGTAGTTCATTTCCAAGGAACTGAGTCAAGTCGCTCTTCTCTAATTGGGAAATACTATGAGACTTCCCAGAATTCTCAGGAGAAAGCCATGCTCACACAGAGGCCTCATTGGCTATCTTCAGATTGACAAGCTAGACTCCACGCCTACATCCCAGTCATGAAATTAACATCAAGTACATGACCACCACACCCCCTCTCTATTCCTTTTCCTTAGTCCACAACTGACCTATCAAGTGTCAGCTTCACAGTGGACTTTTTCAGCCACAGCTGCCACTCATTGTTCTTTGAATTTCTGTAACATGATAGTTCTTTACTCAGCAATCTATCAAGTAGAGAAGAACCTTAATATCTCAATAGCTTTCAGATGGTCTTCACTGGCCCCTCCTGGGAGCCACAGGAGGTGGGTTGGAGCACCAGGAAACCTGTGGCCGTCAAATAATTTTCATCTGATGAGCACCCTGTAGGACAGAGTACAGCTGCCCATAGGTTTTCCAAGGGTAGGATCTTTTCAAAACAGACAGCCACATCTCTCTCCTGGGAAACAGGTGGAGGATTGGAATACAAACCTTCGAGTTAGCAGCCCAGTTTAACTATTGTGCCACCAGGGCACAAAGGAAATAAATCCACAAGGACATGCTCTGGTCACCTCTACAGTTGTGAGCAAGAAGATTTTGCTGTTGTTATTTTTGTTCTCTCTCTCTCTCTCTCTCTCTCTCTCTCTCTTATATATATATATATATATATATAAGAGAGAGAGAGAGAGAGAGAGAGAGAGAGAGAGATCAAGCCTGGCACAGCTCCAGCAAGATAATTGAGTCAGTTTGCTCCTGATTGGTTTATGTGCAAGCATGTGGATTTTTTCCAGAGTGACCATTTCTCCCAATATTTTCAAATGGTTCTGTGCCAGCTTTCTAACGTCAGTAACTCTCTGTTCTCTATATCTCTTTTAAAATTATATTGTGTCCTTCCAGAGTAAATACAAATTACAGCTCCATTATGTCTTTCTAGATAGCAAGGATGGAGGTTCTTTCCAAAGCACACACATGCATTTTAAACTGCTCCATAAATTGCTATAATTTCAGGGCTACAGAGTATTAACCTTAAGATAAGATGAAAATTTTCCAAGGAACAACTTTTATTTAGAGAATTGACTTCTTGCTTAAGAAGGAGGCTACAGATCTAAACATTATGATTAGATGACTTGACCTGATAAACATTTTAAGAGCTCTTCATCCAAATGTATCTTTGGCTTTTAAGGAACATTCTGGCTGTCTTCTTCTAAAAGTTAGTTGTGTATCCTTTTGGCAGTCCACATTGCTCTTAATATTCTTTACCAGGACAATTTAAATACATAGATTCACCTTCTGGCTTCCATATTTATGTCAAACTTTAATGTGCATATGAGGCAAGTGAAAATGCAATGTCTTAGATAATTGTACCTTAGTCCTCTGCTTTTCAACATTTCAAAGAGGTCTTGTTTGGTAGATTCAACCAATGCAATGCATCTCTTTAACTCTTGACGTCATGGTTTCATGAACATCAAATGTAGATCAAAGCAAGACAAAACCCTTGATAATGGCAATCTTTTCTCTGTTTATCATGACATTATCTATGGGTCCAATTGTGAAGATTTGTGCTTTCATTATATTGAGTTGTATTCCATACTGAAGACTGAAATCCTTGATCTTCCTCAGAATGGGCTTCAAGTCCTCACTTTCAGCAAACAAGGTAGTGTTATCTGCATATTGAAACTTGTTGATAAGACTTCATCCTATCCTGATGCCACATTTTTCTTCATATAACCCAGCTTCCCTGATGTTTTGCTCACATAGAAATTGAATACAACCCCAAGGCACACCATTCCCCATTTTGAATCATGCATTATTTCCTTGTTCTATTCCCACAACTATCTCTTGACTCACATAAATAGAACTCCTTAATTTGGTCACAGTCCTGACATGACTGATGGAAGTTTCATACTGAGTGTGCCTGGCAGTGGGATCACAATAGTTTAACACCTTCCTAGCTGGCTTAATAAATGTTTTAAGTATAAAAATAATATTCCTAAATGCAGTTTATTATTTGATAGTTAGTACTTAAATAAGAACAATAAAAGATGTACACATTACAAAGGAGTAAGGAATGTAAATCGGTGATTTCCATGAGAGAACTTTGAGTACAAGTGCCATTTTAACAAGCCCTTAACCACAGACTTAACACAAAATTATGTATAGGTTCTGCCAAATCTGTGCGAAGCTGCTTAATTTCACCCCCAGACATGTCCTACTCTGAGTATAAACTCACACTATATGGAAGCTTTCTCACTCCTAGTAATGAATTTGGATGCATCTGATTTATTGGTCACATGTTATACCACCTGCAGGTCCCAGGAGTCGTTGGTGGACTGCTGATCTTGGATTTCATTCTGCGGATCTTGGATTCAGTCAACTTGGTATCCACCAGCCTGTGGTCTTCCTGCTTCATCCATCATCTGGCTTCCTGTTTGCCAGCCTCAGCAGTTAATGGAATCAAGAGAAACCGTCAGCTTACATCTTACCCATATACTTGGACTAGACTGTACTAACCAACTTCTGTCGTGGTGTGACATGTTTCTTTATATGAATCTCTTTCCACATACATACAACCATCACTGGTCTTGCTTCTCTAGAGAGCCCAGCTAACACCAACTCCAAATTCGTTTATCTGAAGAAGTAAAGAAGTGCATTAAGCTTAGGAAAGTGGAGTGGTGGTGAAAAGGAGGAACGCCCTCCATGATCTGGATGAACACGGTGGCTATGGGCTGAGGCGTAGGAACAGTTGTGAGGATAGCGCGGTATTGGTGCAGTGTTTCCTTCTCTTGTACAGAGGGGAGCTGGGGGTCAGAACCCACTTGATGGCCTCTAACAACAACTCTAACTTTGACTACTCTGAATACATTTTTAAAATTATACATAGGAGATCCCACTGGCAACAGCAACAACAAAGTGAGATAAGAGGCTTAGGGGCAGTGAGTTCAAGTCAATGGTGATGGAAAAATTTGGAGAAGGATGGCAAACATGTCTCCACAACTTGGATAATAAAATCAATGTCACTGAGTTGTGGAAATTATTAGAAGTTTGGGACGGTATATGGGTGTGTATGTATTACATCACATAGCACACACACACACAATTCCCATTGTAGAGTTCATTTTTGGTGAAAAACATGGCATAATGCCACCTTTTCTCTTATCTTGTCCAGAGGGAAAAAGAGTGAAGAACATTGAAGATGCATGGAAACAATACGTGCAATGGACTAACAGACCCTGTGAATTTTAAACTACATAACCATATACCAGAAGGATTAGATGCCACTCAGTGACCACCATCAACTGCTCTGAAAGAAATCACCTAAGGGCTGTGCCCCGGTGGCATAGTAGTTGAGTGCAGGACGGCGGCCCATTGGGTTGGCAGTTCAAATCCAGCAGCAGCAAGGCTGGGTCTCCCACTCCCACCAGAGGGCATTTTATTCCCCCCCCCCAGGAAAAAACAACAAAAATACCTCCTCCCTGGTGGACAGACAACAGAAAAGTGGATGAGGGGAGACATTGGACAGTGTAAGATATTATGACAAAATAAGAAATCACCTAAGAATGTCCTGGATAGAATGGGAGGGAAATATGGAACAGCA
This sequence comes from Nesogale talazaci, assembly GCA_004026705.1. Classification (NCBI taxonomy): domain Eukaryota; kingdom Metazoa; phylum Chordata; class Mammalia; order Afrosoricida; family Tenrecidae; genus Nesogale; species Nesogale talazaci. Next base: position 49,750 of record PVJH01011687.1, on the reverse strand, counting down.
GCATGCAAAGCTACACTTGTTGTTTGCCGGGAGACTGCAGAACTCCTGAGACCGGCTCAATTTTGAGCCAAACAACAGACAAGTTTAAAGGGGAGCAACAACACTGGAGAGGTGCACACATCTTATAATCACCAACCATTTGTGATCAAAGGAGCATCATTCACACAAGAACAAAGTTCAGAAGGGTGAGGAAATAAGGTGGAATGGAAGGAGGCAAAGAAGAAGTGGGATAAGTAATATTGCTTTGTGGTGATTATAATCAATGGTATGAAACAAAATGTGTATGAAAACTGACTGGAAAATTGATATACACCATAAAGCTGAACCCAATTTACAGTACAAGTGGCATTTAAAAAAAATAGTCTGTGTACACTTACTTATTTGATTCTCCTAATTAGCACTATGGAGAAAGTTTTAGCACTATGAATTACACTGGTAATTCAGAAGTCAGGGGTTTACTTATTAAAGAACTGTAATGCAGTGAATGATGTATGATAATTCTAGCCCATGGTCTTGTGAAACTCACACCAAATGACATTTTTTCTTGATGTATCTGACTCAAAGAAGGTGAGAGAAGATGCTGATGGATCATTCTGAGGCATTTATGAATGACCGTTAACAAGGTTAATTGCAATTGCTTTCCTGTTGAGTATAAAATGAGTTGTCTCAGAAACAGCAGAAGATGGATTTGTCTTACTATCCTCAAGGGAAAAAAGCCAGGCGGGGTCATCCTTGAGAGCCTATGATCCCTGCACAATGACCATCCTTGACAGAAAGTTGTGACACTAAAGAATCCACAAGGCGCAACACAGAGAGTGATGGGCTTTGAGGCTGACTGAGAGAGTAATGCTGAGTCCCTTGTAGCTTGAGCCTTGTTTCCAGAGTGGGTTGTCTGCAGGCATTTAACTGAGAAAGTTGAATTTGCTCAGCCACAATGGTAGAGTCTTTTTGCTGACTCACAGAGCTAAAGCCTTCAGAATGAGCGGCGACAGCACAAGCCTTTGGGCTGCTTATGATGTAATGAAATGCCTTTTGTACATTTGTCAGCAGTGCTAAAATAACTTTATACCACTGCCTGATCAGACCACACAGATGCAAGCTCGCGGGTATGGAAAAGAGGGTGTTGTCTTGACCAAGGAATGGTATTCTGAAGGAGTTATCATCTGAAAATATTCAATCCTGAATTGTAAACCTCTGGGATGCTAGCTGGAGGTCAGAAATTCAAATCCACCAGTGGCTCCGCGGGAGGAAGAAGAAACTTTCTGTATAAAGTAAATTTTAGAATAAATTTTAAAAGTCAAAACAAACAAAATAGTTACAGTCTCAGAAACTCACAGGGTCATTAAATCCTGTTCTACAGGGCAATCTGTGGAAATAATATGAGATTTTCCCCAGCTCTCTCTCCTCCAAAGTTTTACCGAACATTAGAGCTTACTTGTCAACACTCTTGAGAGATCCGTTGCTTTCAGGCTGCCAGAACCTGCCCCCTGCTTTTGTATATAATCGATTACTTCTCCCTGAAAGCTTTCAACTATCAGTCTGGTCCCTGTAGGTGAGGTTCACACCCTACTCTTAATGGTCTCTATGAAGACCCAGAGAGCAAGCCAAACCTGTTTGCTGACATTCAAAGATTGGCTGCGGAGTCCACCCTTTTTATCACATTTACCCTATACCTCCCCTTCTTATGGTATGCATGTCCCTAGGTCATCCCTCTCAATTCCCTATAGTGCAACCCCTTCCTGTGACAGATGGTTACCTGTAATCACACCTCCCAAATTGATATAAGCCTTGGACAGCAATCAAGAAGGTCTCTCTTGGTCGCCTCTCCTCCCCCAACTCCTCTCTCTCACCTTCCTCTCTCCCCATGCCCTTTACTCCTCCTGCCCCCTTTCTCGCCACATGGATCACCAAGTGGGGTTAAGGTGAGCATGCTACCATGAAATGTGTCTGACTCCATTATTTCTATCTCTGATATTTTCTATGACTTTACTATAATCTTTATTTATTACCGCAGTTCAATTGTACTTACCAGATCCCTGATGATCAGTCCAGGGCTGGCTCCCCTGGTTTGGCGTTGACCTGATGCTAGAAACATTTAACATCCCTAATAGTCATATAATCATGAGTATTATCTGTGAGTTCTGTGTGGCCATGGAATGATCAAACTCAGCAGACATCAAGAGTGCCACAGGAAGACAGTTGTGTCAGAATTGGCACTGGGGAGGAGAAGGTGGAGGTTCATTGGACTCAGACCTCATAGAACTTATAGACCTCATAGAACTTAGCCTCGGGCAATGGATGCTGATCCTGACTTTCTTCCTGACCCCCTGTGAAATCAGAAGAGGCTGGAGGAGGTCAGAGATGATCCCTACATATTTGTAACGAGGAAAAATAATAAATATTGGGTTCAGAAGTAGATCACAGCTATTTCTACTAAATCATCGATCAGAAACATTGCTGTGGGAGGCAAAGTCAAGCTGGCATCCAGATAAAATCACCCACCTGATGTTTCCGTTGTTAGATTGAAAAGTTAAGAGGTTAAGAAGGTCAATATTTGGAGACTGGGTTCTAGAAATAGAATTTAAGTGTCCTAAAGTCTGTGGTTCAGATGGCCCCTGTGATTTTTGCTCATGGAGTAATGCAAGGGCTCACTGAAATGTTCTAAATTCATTGTGTGCAGTAATTTCTACAGACTGCTATCTCCAGGTTGTTACAACCCCAGGCTCACGGAGAGCCTCTGACAACTAGCCAGAAGAACTCACATGGATACCTCCCAGCCCCCCAAAACTCTCCCCACTCCTGCATTTGTGTGTTTTGCATCTCTCCTCCTGGGTCAAGAACAGACTACATGGTCACTCCCTTCCCCAGCTCTTCCCAGATCCACACCTGCTAGTGTGGGTAATGATAGATAATTAGACACCAACTTGCTGCAATTGGAGAACCTCTGGGATATTTGCCTGGGGCCGAACACAGATCCTGAGAGCACAGCCTGCAGAGCGGTGCAAGAGAGAGCTTAGAGTGACACTGCAGAGCAGCTGGGAGAATTCAAATCCCAAACCCCGCTCATCTAATGTGGTCCTCATTCCCTGGGGGACAGCCCTGCTAACAGGGCACTCTACAAACGCTTTATAAAACAACAAACCAAAAAAATTTTCAAAAACACTCTTATACAGAGGTTGTGTTCCTTTGTGGAATTTTGAATGAAAACCAGCACGATATTGGTTCATTAATATAGCGTTAACATAACAAACTGGGAAAAGCTAACAGGAACAGAAAGCCGTAAGCCCAGACCAAAAACTGATTCTACCAGTTTGAGGGTTGACAAAGAGTCTTTGAAAGACTGTTAATAGTGGTTAGAACCAATTCTCCTGCAGGAGGGCTGCACCCAGCTCTGTGTCCCCACTGTGGGATCACCCCAGCTCTGAGACCACGCCTTCCAGATCACCCATGATCTCCTAGATCTCCATGCAGGTCCACTCTTGCTCTGTGACGCCCCTGAGGTTATTTAGACTTCTCTCACCGACCACTAGGCAATAAGGCTGGAAATCAACAAAAATACAATTAAGAAAGCAAAGGCAAACAATTGGAAGATGAATAACTCACTACTACAAAAGAAGTGGATAATGGTCAGATCAGAGACAAAATTAGCAAGTTTTTAGAAATCAACTAGGATGAGAATATGATGCTTCCAAAACCTTTGGGACCCAGCAAAAGCAGTTAGGGGAGAGTTTAATCGTGATAAATGATACATGAAAAAAAAGAAGAGAGAGTTACGATTGATATGCTGCCACAAAATCTCCAGCAATTAGAGCAGAGTCAACAGTACAATCCTACTAATAGCAAAAGAAAAGAAATTTAAAAATCGGGGTGATAAATGAGAGGGAAAACAAGAAAACAATGCCAAAAAAAATCAATGCACAAAAAACTGGTTCTTTGAAAGGATTAAAAGAATTGATAGACTATTGGCAAACCTAACCAAAGAAAGAAAGGGACAAATTTCAATACCCAGAATGAAGGATGAAACCGGGGACATTCCAACAGACCCTAATTAAATTAAAAGGCCAACCAGACAGCACTATGAAGGCATGTACTCCAATGAATTCAACAACTTTGAAGACATGGACAAATATTTGGAAAAACAAAACCTCCTGTGATCGGTTTATTGTGCCAACCTGGCCAACAAACACATGTGGCTTTAATAAATTTGCAGTTTAATTGAAGGTCAAAGAGATAAATGGGTCAATGATCCTCGTCTTTCTGTATTTTGTTCTCTGATGTTCAGACCATTGTGCAGCTGCCTTAGTTTGTTCTCTGTGTCAACTTGTGAGCTACACTATCTGTGGGACACCAACCTGTGGACTATGACATTATAGTTTGTGGTTCCTTTGAGACCTGCTTCACCACAATTGTCCTGTACACATCATTTGAGCTGGTAAGCCTGCCAAACCCTGGCCCCTGATTCAGAACATAGTCAGAAGGCTTGCTTTACCTGACTTGAGCACCTAGTATACAGCCACAGTGTCACAACAGAATGTTACTGGTATAATGGAAAAATACAATGGAAAAGAGCTGAACAAACCCAGAAATGAAATCATCAGCATACAGACAACTGATCTTTGATAAGCACCTCCATAAAATCAAATGGGAAGTTGATGTCTTCTTCAATATGTGATGCTAGGGGGAAAAATGATTATCTATCTGCAGAAAAATGAAGCAAGACCCTTATGTCACTACATGCACAAGAATAAACAATTATCTACTTCATGGATTACAGAACTTGAGGTAACACCTTAAGACTATCAATGAGGGAATTGGGGCAAACCTAATAACTTAGGTGCAGTGAATACATTGACTATCAGAAATAGGGGGAAAAAAAGAAATAGGGAAGGACACACACAGAGGAGGCACAAATAGAAGGATATACTGAAGATAAATGTACATTGAAAGAATTCAGCGAGAGTAATAAGAGAGCCCACAGACTGGGGTAACATATTTAGCAATGACATATCAGGCAAAGGCCTTATTACTAAACTCTACAATACTCTGCTAGCCTAAAATAAGATAAAAACAAACAGCCCATTGAGGCGAGGGGCCAAAGACCTGAACAGAAATTTCACAAGGGCAGAAATTTGAATGGCCAATAACCATATGAGAAAATGTTCTTGGTCATTAGCCATAAGAGAAATATAAATTAAAATAATTATGAGATACTGCTTAACACCCTCACAGAGAGTCCAATTCAAAAAATGAGAACAAATCAAGTTTTGGAGGGTTTGTGGTGAGATAGGAACTGTCATCCACTGCTGATGGTCCTGTAGATATGTGCAGCCTTTATGGAAACAGATTTGGTGATACCTAAAACAAATGGAAATTGAATTATCATATGACCCAGAAATCCGCCTACTGAGTATCTAGCCAGAAGAAGCAAGAAACAGAAAGAAATAGGTGCAGTCATCTGTGCACCAATGTTCATCGCAGTGCAATTCACAATTGCAGAGTTGAAAACAACCTACATTTCCATCAATGGATGAATGGATTAAAAAAACTCTGATATACACACATATATGTTATGCATCCCTAGAATCCCTAATATGCAGTGTTGAATGCATGAAGCCATCATCTCATGAGAAGAGTTGGAGGAATTTATGCTATGTGAAGTAAGTCGAACACGAGAACAAGTACAACACGAATTCACTGAGGTAAACTTATAAAGCACAATGGGCATAGGGACAAAGCTACTAAGTGCATAGACTCCGGGGTTAGGTACAGGAGGTCTGTCAGGGGTCAGACCCAACTCAGGAATGCATATGGCAGCCAAATAAAAAGAAGAAAGAAAAAAAGGGATATTGACCCCCCGTCGAGAAAAATGCACTCCCTTAAGCGATAGCCCAGGGAGAGAGGCAGGTCTGCCCAGACCACACCAGAGCCAACAAATAGGGAAAGAGAGAGATGGACTGCATTCTGTTCAACCAAACCTGGAGGATGACATTCCTGCTTGGAGCAGATAATGTACACAGAGGAATGGAGAGCAAGCCCCAGCATGAGACTTGATTCCCCCTCACTGGCCCACACACTACAGAGGACAGCACTAGAGACAGTGTGGGAATTATGGTGTCTGGTCTAACACACACACTCCAATACCTGGGCAGGGGTGGGGGTGGGGTGGGAGCGGGGACAAAGGGAGTGCAACAGAGCAATGAGGGGAACCAAGTAAGGAAGACCCTGAGGATTCCCCAAACAGATTTCTGAGTCAGGGCCAGGTTTTGATACCTCATCAGATCTGATTGGAAAATATTTATATGGGTCAGCAGATATAAACTATGTTTGCCCCCACCCATTTTTATGTCTACCTATATAAAATAGGCAAGATTGTTTATAATCCCAAGAAAAAAATAGCAATGGGACTGATGGTTCCGGGGGGACAGGGTAGAGGAGGAGATGGGGAAAAGATAAGGGGAAGTCAACAAACCCAGGGACAGAGAAACAAGAGAGCTAAAATTGATGGCGAAGAGGCTGTAGAATGTCATTGTAGCCCTAGACAAATTATTGAGAGCTGAATGAAGTTAGAACCTAATCATGGGACAGAAGGAAAGTAAATGGAAATAGAGGAAAGAATTAGAAGTCAAATGACATCTATAGAGATATAAATATAGACATGTATATGTGTAAGTATATTAATATATAACAATAGGCATATAGGTCGATGTACATATATTTATATGTTACGTATTAAGGTAGCAGACAGAACTTGTGCCACTATTCAAGTCCTCCCTCATTGCAAATGTGGTGAAGAAAGCTGATGATGTGAAAGATATAGTGTCTGAGGTCTTAAAGGCTTGAGGTTAAACAAGAAACCTTGTAGCATGGACCAAGCACACCAACCTGTTTGATCTCAAGGTGTAGATGAGATCAGGCATCAAGCATTCAAAAACCCAAAATAAATAATCATTTCAATGCAAAAAAAGGGAGGTTAGACTGGAGATCCAAAGCCCATCTATAGACAATTGGACATCCCCACATAGTAGGGTCAAAAGGAAGGGATGAGTAAGCCAAGGTGCAATGATGAAACACACATTCTTCTAGTTCTTTGATCCTTCTCCAATCACCCTCCCCTCAGCTCCCTATCATGATCCCAGTTCTACCTTACAAATCCGGCTAGACTGAAGCCGGTACAATGGTATAGATAAGAGCTCTCAAAACACAGAATTCAGGACAGATAAATCCCTCAGGAACAGTAATGGGAGTAGTGATACTATGAGGGTAGGATGAAGGTGAGAGGAGGGGGAGCCATTCACAATGATCAACTTATCACACACACACACACACACACACACGGCTATGAACAACAGAAACATGTTATGAGGGAGACAGTGGATGGTGTAAGATACTTAAATAATAGCAACATCATTTGTCAAGGGTTCATGAGAATAAGAGGGTGGGAAAGGAAGGGAAAAAGAGAAGCTGATATCAAGGGTTCAAGTAGAAAGAAAATATATTGAAAATGATGATGCAGCATATGTACAAATGTGCTTAATACAATTGATCTATGGATGGTTATAAGAGCTGTAAGAGGCCCCAATAAAGTGATTTATTAAAAAAAAAAAGTTAAACACTACTATGGCATTATATAAAAAAACATCTCGAGTTGCCAGAGTGAAAGTAACATTTAGATGAGTCTCATGGGATACAATCATCAAATTTTGAAATTAACATAAAAAACTTGGAAGAAGAAAAATATATTTTCCAGTTACAATAATCAAGGAAGCAATTTTCTCTGTGCCTACTAATTACATTGGAAACATAACTGTAACCGAAATTTAATTGGATCTTTGAAGAAGTGGGCGGGGGAAAGACATTCATGTGTGGATTCTGAAGATCAGCTTGATCTTTCCGTCTTTCATAAAGATCAAAAGACTCATTGTTCTTTCAGAAGGAAAGCAGAATTCAATTATGTCTGAGATGAAAGACAGAGGGTACAGAGTAGCTAGCTGCCTTTTCAATATTTCCTAATTGGGTATATCCTGCTTCCAACTAGATATTTTCTAATTGATTGTTGAAGATCTTGATTCCAGTAATTATGCCATTGAAGGATCGGAAGGATGTTAACAATCCAGCAACAGTAACAGAACGTGAATCATCACATATGAATGGAAAGGCTAAGTGACAAAGGACTTAGAAAAGAAGAATCATTCTCCCCCTGATTTTTACGCACCTCAAACATTAATCTGGAATTCCTCAAGCAATTTACCTTTCATACTCCAAGTAGCAGGTGTTAGAGGGCTTCAAGTTTGATTTTCTTTTTCTATATAACCCATCCTGTGTTTTAGGAACAAGATCAAACCATTGTGCATTGGTTTCCCCAGTTTCCCATTCTCTCATGATCAGCAGGCTGACATCTGAGACCTGCTCCATTCAGGAAATCCTTTCTGAATGGCTGATTTTTGCAATAAATTCCCATTTAATACCATTTCTATAGAATTTATAATTTATTTCAATTTAAGAAGAGAATTTTACTTATTTTCATTATTAAGTTTGTATTTATTTGTCAAGGGAAATTTGTTCTGAAAAATTTAGGTAGCAAATTTAATCTGTATAGAAAAATAATCTGAGCTATTCCAACAAAACTGCAAAACTTTTTTTTTAAGGCATCACTGCCCTTTGGTGGGAGTGGGAGGCCCAGCCTTGCTCCTGGAGAGCTGCTGCTGGATTTGAACCACCAAGCCAGTGGGTCGCAGTCCCACACTCAACCACTACACCACCGGGGCTCAGTCCAGCAAAACATTTCTAAAAAGTATGAACTTGAATTATGTTTTTTAAAAAAAGAAAAAATCTCACTCTTCTGAAAGTTAACTGATAAATCTTATGAAAATAATCCTAAAGAGTTAAAAGGAAGAGTCTCATCATGAGGAAAGGGGATGATAGTATCCCAACAGAATGTAATTTACATGAGCAAGTCAATGGCTTCCATTACAAGAAGACTCTTCTGTTATACAGGAAGATTCTGAAAGTCAGCTGTTAGCGATAAACAGAAATGTAAACTTTTGGCCATGCACTGAATTATGTTCTAAACTATAATTATTGCTTGCAGTCCACTCCCTTCCCCCACCCGGTTTACCATAGCTGACAATCCAGATTCTCAACATAATCTTAATTTTTGTCCTTGTGGAATAAATACTAATTACATAGGGTGTGAGTTAGGAAGGAAGTTAGCATCCCTTTCACAAATTCTTTGTTTACTCCGGATTTCTTAGCAAAGCCTGGAAAGCAAGCAAACAAACGAGGTTGCTCTTTGGTTTCACTGTTTTTGGTGGATTGCTTTCACTAAAATGTAACTTCCAGGAGAGCAGAGATCTCTACAGGGAGCTTTTCTGTAACCTCAGCACCAAAGAGAATTCCTGGCACATAGAAGGTATTCAAAATGCTAACTAAATCCAGGGACTGTGCATATTGTGAGCATGACCCCATAAAACTTCAAAGTGCTCTTAAACTGTAAATATTATTGTCCCGCTTTTATGATGAGTCATTGAGTCTTCAAGGAGTTAACAACTAAGAAGGATTTGAATTCAGGCCAATGTGTGCTTTCTCTGCGGGTCACGCTCTTTTCTCTCAAAGTGTACCATCTTGTACCCAAGATGGTTGTAATAAACAGAGTGGCATGAAGGAATATGGGGCTGGGTAATAAAAAAGTGACTTCTTTAAACAGTTCCTAATAATTAACTTTACTACATGGAGAATGAAGTTTCAGAACAGTGCCAATATGTAGCCCAGAGGGCAGAGAAGAAAATACAGACAGTATATTGATACTTTTCATAAGCTAATAAAGCAAATCATTCTGATTTTCCAATTCCCATAGTTATGTAGTTATTTTATACATATATTTATTTATATATGCACACATATATGAATCTATTTTAAGAAAATGTTCATTAGTTGCATTCAAAGCAAAAAATATGAAGGTGACACTTGGCAAAAGCTGAGGTGTCATATATATATCATTTCAGAAATCTGGCTTTGGAGGATTTACAAGGTCCCGAAACTAAAACTAACAGAAAAATTAGCTATGATAAAACACTCAGATACATAAAATAATAATTCTAAAGCTGGGAGATCAAACCATCAACATTTAAGTTATGAATCAAGTACAAACAGTTTGGGCCAACTAAGGACCTTAACGCTAATGTTTAGAAAGAGAAATTAAAATAGATAGCTTAGCCTTATGTGGAGTTGTTAGGCAAACAGAAATATTTCCACTTGCAAAATTTAAGTGTGAGCATTAAGCTGTGTGCCAAGCTGGCGTGAACTGGTTTGGCAGTTAAGATGTAGTCATCCCCCGTGATGAGATCTAATATAATGTAATTATTTATATGATGCAATTTTTTATGAGCCATCAATCAACTGAAAGGATGTTTCTTCAGGGGTGAGATTACACACACACACACACACATACACTCACACACACACTGGAAGTGATATTTGCTTTTTGCTGGACGTGGATCCAGTTCTTTGGACTTGAGCCCTTGGCCTGCTGTCTTGCCTGGAATCAAAACCCTGCCATTTTACCTACAAATTTTTGGATTCATTTGCTCTGTAGACAAAAGCCTCTTGTATGACAGGCTGATCTTGGCTTCATTAGGCACTATAAGGACATTAGTCAAGGGAACTCTCCAACTTCACAATTGACCCACACATTGGAACTTGCGAGCCATTTCCTTGATTTAAATCTTTCTCTCTCTACAAACATACATCCTACACATATCTAGAGAGTCCTGGTAGACAGAGTAGTTACATGTCGGGATGTTAATTACAAGGTGAGCAGTTTGAAACCAGCTGACTCATGGAGAGTTGCAGTCTTGGAAACTCGAAGAAGACAGTTCTGCAGCATTGTTATGAGGGAGCACTGATTGATGGCAGTGAGTTTGGTTGAAATATGTTTATAAATATAAATAGAAGTAGACATATGGAAATATCAGTAGAAATAGAGATATGTGAATATTTATATTTATGTGTGAATAAGCATATATATATATATGCTTCTTTAAAGTGACTTAGGAATATTTTTTCTATAATTGCAAGAAGAGTCTCAAATGACCTCCTAATTTGCCAGAAGTTAAAAAAAATCACATTTCCAGAAAAGTTTATAGATCTTTAATGTGATGCAAGTTTAACACTTCACTAAGGGATGGTGCTGCCTGAGAAACTGGTAGCTTTTGATATGTGTTTCAGGATCTACTTGTAAAACCGAAGGAGCTGGTTTTCCTCTTACATGCCTTATGCCCACATCGGTTTACACAGAGCTTTGTTGTTGTTAGGTGTCTTCCGTTGGTTCCAAGTCCTAGCCCTGTCCAGCGGAGGAGCCCTGGCTTGGTGTGGTGCCACTCTCACTGTGGCTGCTACGTTTGAGCCACGTTTCAAAAGATAGTGATCGGCCATTATCATAAGAGTAGGTGTTTCTTGAGCATTGGCCTTACATATCAAATTCTGACTCTCCAATAACCTGAGCAAGTGGCTTACTTTCTCTAAATCCCTGATTGCTCAACTCTGAACAGAAAGAATGGTGCTCCCTTCTTTAGGTTGTTTTGAGAATTGAATAAGATAAAGCAAGAGAAAAGCTAGTGAGGCATCTGGCATATGAACTTTCAATTCAGATAAGAAACTATCAACCTGATTTGAAGGACAACCTTCCCTCAGCTGGCCTTCTCCAGAGACCTCAGGGAACACGCCTTCTGAGTCTAACCTACTTGAGCTGGTGCCTACTGAGTCTCTTCAAGCTAGTACCAAACACATGACTGAGGTGTTGATAATCTGCTTCGTTGCTCACTAAATACAACCTCCAAACAAAAAATGCACTCCTGTATCTCTAGGCTTTTCTTTTCCCAAACTTCCCCCACCCCCATCCCTCGTTGCACCCCCTCTCCTATACCCCAGCCTCTACTCATGTTATTGAAGCTATTTGGTATTCCAGATTTACCTTCTCCCGCTAATGTTTGTTAGCCAGAGAAACTCTCATATTCATCCTATAAGACCTCGTTCTAATGCCATCTCCTCTGGGCGGCATTCCTTGTGCATCCATTTCTCCCACTTCTTTGTGTAGAACCAATCCTTACTGCCATTTCCCCCACCCCCATCATATCATTTTGTAAATACCTCATCTGCTTTGTCATCTCAAGCCAGTCATGTGAAGTCACCTGTGAATCCCTTGCAGGCAGGGGATATGTCTTGTCCATAGCCTAGGTTTCCAGTCCATTAAAGCATTCTTCAGCCATAAGTGATATTCAGTGGATCTGTGCTGCTTTAAATGAGAAATTTAGATTGAGACAAATTTGAAGAAGATTTGAGATGTTTCTAGACTAATGATTAATGTGTAATTAGAATATTCCTTAGTTCAAAATTGGGACTTTTGTTTTAGGTATTTTCAATTTATGAGTTTCTCAAAATGATTTTACTGATTTCTTCTTGGTGTGCCAGTTTATGAGAATTGCTATTGGAGCATTGGTGGCAAAGTGAGCTCCAAGTTGGGCTATAGGACAGAGCAGAATTGCCAGATAGGGTGTCAGAAGCTGAAGAGCTTTGTGGAAGCAAAGATGGTCGGTTAGAATCATGAACATGTCTGTTAGAAGACCCAGGATGAACTCACCAGGATTCTCTAAGAGCACAACTCAAGTGTTAAGTGTTCAGTTCCTTATGTTTCTGATCTACTAAAAATCCACTGCTGTGGGGTCAGTTCTGAATCATTGTGCCCCCATTCAGAGTTCCCAGCACGGCATGTCTTTATGGGAGAAGCTGAGGAGCTTGAGCCACCCACCCGGTGTTCACAGCTCCAGGTCCACGAGCCTCATGATTATACAGGAAGACATTAAAAATTCCATGGAAGGGTGGAGTGGAAAGAAAATGGAAATTTCCATGAACTTTTTGAAGTCTTAATTGGTGAACTGTTCACTTGTATCCTCTGCCCATTTTAAAATAAGATTATCTTTTTGGGGGTATTGAAATTAACATAATTTTTAGCCATTAGTTCAATATATTACTGAGAAAATTCCCCCAGTTTGTGGGCTTTCTTTTTACTCTCTTGGTGAAATCTCTTGATGCAAACAGTGTCTACTTTTCACCAGGTCCCAGTCATCTGTTTTTCTTCTGCTTTTTGTGCGTTTTCAGTTATGTTTGACGGAGTATGTATGCCATATGTAAGTCTGGGTAAGTTCATAAACACGCATATGTGTGTAAGAAAGAGGTTTATATACAAGAGCAATTGAACATTGAGAAAACATCCCAACCCAGTCCAGACCAAGGTCATAAATCCAATATTAGCCCGTATGCCCGATACCAATCTATAAGTCCTCTTCAGACTCATGAAGCACACGCAATGACACCAAGACAATCACAGGCCAGTGGATGCAGAGTTTTGTGTGTCCAGTGGTGGTAGAAACATCTCAGCGCTGGCAGAGATTTCCCAGTGACTCCTCCAGTTTCCAGACCTCAAGGTTTATCAGCATGCTGCCATGGGTCTTGTCAGCAGCAAGGTCTCCCAGCAAGGTCTCCCTCCTCCAAAGGGGAAATATTACTGCATTACCCAGAATTCTCAATGGAGAAGGCCATGCCCACACGGAGGTCTCATTGACTACCTCTAAACTGACAGGCTAGATTCCACCCCTACACTTAACTTGACACCAGGTTAGGTGACTGCCACATGCCATGAATTAGGGAGCCTTAGTGTTGCCTTATTTTTTCAGACTTTTTTTTTAGGAGTTCTAGGCTTTGCATTTAGGCCTTTATCTTGAGTTCATTTTTGTATACAGTGTGAAACATGGGTCACGTTTATTAGATCTTTTGCAAATAGCTATGCAGTTTTGCCAGGACCATTTCTTAAAGACACTACTTTTCCCCCAATTCAATATATTTCTGCTCTTTGTCAAGGATAAGCTATCTACAGGTAGGTGGATTTTCTTCTGGAACCTATTATGTTCATTTATTCTATGTGTCTTTGTTTCAGTACTCATTATTTTAATTCCATTAAAGTGTAGTATGTTTTGAGGCAGGGAGGTGAGAGATCTTACTCTGTTCCCCTTTTTAAGTTGTGTTTTGCTTCTCTATGGTCTCTTTCCTTTCGATCTTAAATTTTTTCCATTTCTTTAAAGAATATTAGAATCTAGATCAGGATTTTGCTAGCTACATAATCTGTCAATTTGTGATTTATGAGGATTAAGAGTGAAGGGCTACAATCTAATCTGTTAATCAGATCATAGCCAATGAGGTCTCTGTGTGGGCATAGCCTTCTCCTGAGAATTCTGGGAAATCCAGTATTCCTTCTTGGAGACAGGAGACACTTCTTTCTCTTGATCCTTGGAGAGTCTCTACTGACAAGGCTGACTCCCTGCAAGACATTCCTGAAGAGAAGCCAAATTGACTCACCCTCATACAGTCCTGGGTGCTGGAGAAGTCACATGGAGACCCCTGCCAGCACTGAGATGCTTGCAGTGCCACCGGATCCAAAGACATTCTACCCACTGGCCTGTGACCATCCTGTACTTGATGTTATTGTATGTGCTTCATGAGTCTGAAAAGGACTATATATATTGATATTAGACATATGGGCTAATATGGAACCTATAGGCTTGGACTGAACAAGGTTGGGATGCTTTCTTAATGTGCAATTACCCTTTATATAAAAATCTTTCTTATACACATATGAGTTTTATGAATTTGTTTCTCTATCGTACCCAGAGTAACACAATGATTTATTATATGTATGGAGCACTTTGTGTAGTATAGACATTTTCACAATAGTAAGTTTTTCTATTCATGACCATGATACATTCTTTGATTTACGTAGGTCTTTTAGGTTCTTAGTGTTTTATCGTTTTCTATGTATAGGGATCCCACCCCCTACTCATTGTTTACATCACCTTTCCTGATTTTCTTTGCAGAGATCTCATTGTCAGTGGAAAGGAGTCCAACTAGTTTTTGTATACTGATCTTCTACCCTGCCACTTTGCTGAATTTTTTAATCAGTTCCAATAATTTTCTTGTCAATTATTTTGTGATTTTCTATATATAGTATCCTATAACCTTGAATAGAAAGAGTTTTACTTCTTCTTTGCCAGTTTGGATGCCTTTGATTTCTCTTTCCTTCCCTATAATTTTGACTAAGAATTTGAACACAAGTTTGAAGGATAATTATTTTGCATAATTTTTGAGGCTATGAAAACTATAAAATATATCCATGAAAAGTATAAAATTTTGTCAATGTGTCATTTTAGAGATCATGAATTCTGTGGCATGTTCACATGCCTGTATATGTCAAAAACTTCTTGATTACTTAGCTCCCAATTTTTTTCAGGGAAAAAGAAGTTAGATATTTTGAGCAAAGATGAGTGTTGAGGTCCTAGACTCTGTGGTCTCAGAAAAATAACAAATATCTGTTCAAAATAATAGGATGTGGTTTTTATCAATGGAAAAAAAGAGTAGTTTTGTGTTAAAGCATAGCCTGATTGTCGAAGAACTAAAAAGGACACTGGAAGAAAAAAGCTAAAATAGTTGAGGAAAATTGTAAAAGGTGAAATCAATATATATATATATATATATGTATATAATTGCAAATAACAAGCCATAAGAAAACAATGCAGGGAATCCATCAAAATTTGGCCAAGTTAACAGTTACAAGTAGACCTATAAGATAAAAAGGAAAAAAAATATATCTGTGAATTCTTTGCTGCCAAATATTACTTAACAGAAGTCTAAAACTCATTTTTCTTTCTACTTTCTATTGAGATGAAAGATTGGTGTGGGAGGATTCAGTCTACTCTTAACAAAAGGGAGTAAAACTTATTTACTTCTGTGTAATCTTCCCAGACAGCTGGAATTCTCTCCCTTCAGATTTATTTTCTATTTGTATGTTACGTTATGGCCTTGATGACATAAAGAAACAAGAAAACCTAAGTTTTTTGAAACCTAAGTTCTGAAAGAGCTAAGTTTCTTTAGTAGTGTGCTACCTTCTCCTTATATTTATTTTAAATTATTATATGGTGATTTTGATTAGTATGAGTCCAAGATACAACCATTCATTTTTCTCATGTACCTAATCTCTATCTTATTTTCCTAAGTTATATTTTAGTCAAATGGTAATATGTTAATGCTTTTGAGTTTGTGTTGTCTCAATTAATGTTCTCTATTTTACTGCTCTACTTTCTGATAGTCATTGCAATGACTACAAAGAACTCATGGTGGGGGGGAATCATGATCAAAGAGTTTATTAAGGAAGTTAACAAGTTGTCATGCTTGTTGAGGCATGCTCAGGTTGTCCTTTATTAGGATGTATTACAGATATCTTTGAGGTCTGCTAAGAAACGCACAAAATGTATAGCAGTCTGCTAGAAACTTCAACCTGAAGGCATTCAGCTCACAATCCCTGGGTCAGCAAACCCAGGTCCTTGAATTGAGTGCCCAGAGGCATAATGCTGCACCAGTCAGCCTCCTGCACAAAAACACTTGACTTTACTGGCTCCATGGATTGAAAAGTCCAGGACTGTTCCACATTCTGACTCCTGATTCTGCTACTGCTACTCCTCTGATGTCACACCTGTTTTGTGGATCCAGGAGTACTCTGTGAATCTCAAGGGTCAAGAATATTGTTCCACTCCTGACTCTTGCTGGTAATGAGATCCCACCTCCTGCTTCTTGGGGGGCTCATTTTACACATAGCAGGATACCACTCCAAAGAATCCTGTTCATTATTACCCACTGGTAAAGCCTATGAGTATCTTTCCCCACCTTCTTACCAGACCCATGCAGGAAAAGATTGCTTGGTGGATTCAGAGATGTTGATGAGAAGAGCCACATTAAGTGATTATCTGCACCTACCATTTGTCTTTTCAAGGTCAGTTACAAAATTCAGAAGAATAAAGATATGAATTAATGAAGGAATTGAAGAAATACATTTTAAATGTAACTATTTCTTTTTAAATCCATTATTTCTTTGACCTACTGCTAAAGGAAGAGTAGTAAGACTAGTTGGAAGGTATTTCACAGCTGTCTGCCAAAAGACACATTGTACATGTTTTCAGGAGAGACTAGTCCCTTGAAAAGGACACCATGCTTGGTAAAGTAGAGGATCAGTTTTTAAAAAACAGGAATTACTTAAAATTATGAATTTACCCAGTGTCTATAACAAAGGGCTCACGCATAACAATTTTGATGATGATACAGGACCAAGCAGTGTCTCATCCTGTTGTACATACATTTGCTAAGAGCTAGAACGAATTCAAAAGAAAAAAAGTGCACTGCATAGATTGAGGAAATGACTGCTTGCCAAAAATAAACTTCATCTGTTTCTAATAATTGCACCTGAAAACAAAAGGCCAGGGGAACGCCCAAAATAGTCTTAGAAAAAATAAAATCAGAATGTTCTTTAAAAGCAAGCATGGAGAGATTTGCTCTGTTTACATTAATAGGAAATGCCGACACTAGAAAAGAATACCATGGTTGATAAAGTGGAGGATGAAGAAATAGGGAATATATGACAATCACTGTTGTAAGGTGTCATCAAGTAGATTCCAACCCACACAGAACACCCCAGTAGAACAGAAGGTAAGTGCTTTGTCCTGCACTGTCCTCACAATTGTTCCTATGTAACAGCGCACTGCTGCAGTCACTGTGTCAAACCCTCATTTTGTATGTTGCCCTTCAACTTTTCAAATCATGATGTCATTTTCCAAGGACTGGTCTCTCTTGAAAACATATCCAAAATACAAGAGATGAAGGCCTTCACTTCCAAGGAATATTCTGGGCAACTTTGTTAAACAAAGCAATCAAAATGTGAAGCTATTTTTTCTCAATATATCATTCACCTAAGTCATTACATTTCTTAAGATTTGGGGTTCTAAAATTAGGTGGTGAACACATGCCAAGAAAAAAATATTTACATAACCTTACATAATTTACATAAGATTATCCTTATAGGAAATAAATTCATTTCAAAGAAATAGGTAGAAACGGTACAGAGGAGAAACCTGGAAGACACACCATAGCCAAATAAGTATCTTCCATCTTCTCTTGAAAGCTTAAAAGTGATGCAGGCCACAACTTACATAGAATTGGGGCTGTGACCACAGAAGTGCGATGCTTCCCTTGAATCTTGTGCTGATCTTGCCTCATTAACAAAGCTAACATACCCTAATTCTTCTTAACATTATGTAATCCTATGATGTTAAATATATAGAGGCCAGGATTCACAACACATCAGAAACAGAAGATAATTATGTCAGAACTATTCATTATATCACTTCCAGACTCCACCATTTATCTGCCGAGTCACTGAAAATCATGACTTAGCTAAATTGACAGCTATTTTTGACGGTGGCAAGTCAATCCACGACATTGGTGGCTGGTACTTTTCAAAATTGTGGAGACCAGGAAAAACAAAATGAAAAAACTGTCTTTGACTGCTGTTGCTCTTTGGTGCCACAGAGTCATTTCCAACTTATAACAACAAAATGTACAATAGAGAAAAGACTACTGGGCTGTGTCAGTCTCCCAATCATTGCAATGTTTGAGCCCATCCCAGCAGACCATTTCATTCAGCTATTCCTAATTTTCATTCAGCTTCTACTTTACCAACATGTATGTCTTTTTATAGATTTTTCTGCTACCCAATCTAGAGTACATAAAGTAGAATCTTACTGTCCTTGCTTCTAAAGAGCATTTTGGTTGTATTTCTTCTGAAGCAAATTTGTTTGTTCTGGCAGTCTGCAGTATATTTAATATTCTTCACTAACAACATACTTGAAAGACCTCCATTCTTCAACCTTCCCTATTTACTGTTCAGGCTGGAATTTTTGTGAGGCAATTGAACCAGCCTGGTTTGCAGCACTTGCATTTTAGTCTTTAAGGTGACATCTTTGCTTTCTAACATGGTAGAATGTTTGGCAGCAGACCTGTTCAATGCAACATGTCATTTCATTCATTGGGTGCTGTGTCCATGAGGGTTGATTGTGGATCCAAGCAAAATAAAGTCATTAAAAGCATCCAAACTCCCTCCATTTATCATGGTATTGCTTATTGGACCATTGTGAGGAGTTTTACGTTATGTATAGTAAGTTATAGTCCATACTGAAGGTTGTAGCCATTGATCTTTATCAGGAAGTGTTTCAAGTCCTCTTCTCTTTCAAGCAACATTATTTACTCTGCATATGCAGGTTGTTAACGAGTCTTCCTCCAATCCCGATCCATAATCTTCCTCCTACATGCCAACACCTTGGATGATTTGCTCATGCAATTGACCTAAGTCATGATATTTTCAATTGCATCATATGCATATGAAAGCTACACAATTAATAAAAAGAATTGATACTTTTGAATTACAGTGTTTGTGATAGTTGTATAACTTCATGTCAACTTGAAGATATGTAAAAATGTGGGAGTAGAATTTAGCCAGTCAATCAGGTCACAGCTTGAGGGTGACTCCTTGTGGATGTGGCCTTCTCATAAGGAAGGTCCTGGGACGCTTCCCTTCTCTTTCTGCCTTCATCTTCTGTCTGGCTGACCCTGATTGCTGTCAGAGCCGTGAAATGGGTTCAGCACATGGATCTACATGATTCTGGACCTCTCACCCTGTGATATTCCTGCAATCTGTGGCACAGCTTGTGACTGCATGAGACTAAAGAGGGACTTATAGACTGGTATTGGATTTATGGACTTTAGTTGGGCTGGGCTGGATGTTATCTTGATATATAAATAGTTGTTGATATAAAGCTCTTTCTTACACATATATAAGTGTCACTGGATTTATTTCTTTAGCAAACACGGTGTTGAAGAAGAATTGTAAATATACCATGGACCATCAAGAGCACAAATAGATCTATTTTAGAAATACAGCTAGAATGTTACTTAGAAGTGAGTATGGTGAGAGTTTGTCACAAGTAATTTGAACATATCAGTAGGAGGGGCAAGTTCCTGAAGAAGGGCATTGTGCTTGGTAGAAATTGATTGACGCAATGGCTTCATTAATGAGTTTAAACCCAGCAGTGAATGTGAGAGTGATGGTGGACTAAGCAGTGCTTTTGTCTTTTTCTACATAGGGTCACTGTGAGTCAGAACCCATTAGATGGCACTTAACCATAACAACACCTGCATGGGTATAGGTAAACTTAGCAAGGAAATAACCCATACAAGCCCAGAACTATACATCCTTTCACTTCACTTATTCCACTGCCATGGAGTCCAGTTTTGATTCATAGCAACACAATAGGGCAAAAATGAAACCTTTAGGTTTTCCTGAGACTACACATATTTATGATCATAAAACTTTAATAAGCCCATAACTCTCTCTGGTCACTCAACTGCATATGTCTATGCATTTTTCTTTCTGATACTTAGGATTATTATTTTGTACCTGATGGTGTCTCAAGCAGTTATTCTGTGAATAGTTGTTGAATAATTGGATCAATGAGCAAGTAATATTATATTTAGCCTGTCATATATCTCTGTTAATTTGGTTCCCAAAGTTTTGCTCTAATAGTTATTCAATGCCAAGTTTCAGATGTTACGGTAGATTGGTGGATTTTTGTCAATATCATATGATGTCATATTGAACAATTCTCCAATTCCTGGAAATTCATTGTATCTCATTGGCTTTGTTCAAGTCACACAATTTTCTCTGAATCTATAAGCAACAATGTGGATGTGACATATTAGTTGGCATAGGCCTGGATTAGGTCTGCTATCTCTGACTATTGCATGTGAAAGAAATATGAGTTAGAAGGTAACTATCCATTACAATAGTGACCAAGTATGTGAGAGAAGTCAAGCCATTTGAGTTAGCCCTATACTAAATAGTTAACATGGTTTCCTATTGAGTGGTCATTGTTTCTCTTATTTTATATACTTAAATATGCACTTTTTGGGGGGGTTGTGGGAACTACCCGGCCTTGTTTCCAGAAAGCTGCTGCTGGATTTGAACCGCCAAGTCAATGGACTACAGTCCCGCACTCAACCACTATGCCATCGGGGCTCAGGCCATATGCACTTTTGATAATATAACATCTTATGTAAATTTTAAGAAGCCATAGTGGCACAGCAGTTAAGTATTGGGTTTCTGATTGTAAGGTCAGCTCTTCAAATCCACCCAGCAACTCCTTGGCAAAAACCTGTCTATCTATTTTAGATATAGTGTCAGGAGAGACCGGTCCCTGGAGAGAGACATCACGCTTGAATAAGTAGAGAGGGGCAGTGAAAGAGATATAAGTCCTCAGCCAGATGGAGTGACACAGTGGCTACCGTGGGCTTGAGCAGTGGAGCAATTATGAGGATGGGGTTTCCTTCTGCTGTGCAGGAGGCCATTATGAATTGGGACTGACTCAATGGCCTCTAACAGCAGCATCTACTTGTGCTATAATTATGGCTGAGAGAAAAATGAGGCCATTGTTCCTGCCACACAGTCAAAACAAACTGGGCGGCACCTGACAACAACCTAGAACAGCTGTCATCTTTAAATAAGAGACCCTTGGACGTGCTTGTCCTCGTTTGTTGTGAGTTACTTTTGTCACAAAATTAATGAAGAAAATACCGATGTCTGTAGAAAAATATGCATTTTGACTAATACTAAAATTAAAAGCTGGACTCCCATTCCTGGCTGGGCTTACCATGAATCCCCAGATTGTTTTCATCTCATCCTTATTTCATCATATGTAGATTAGAGAACTTCATTTCAAAAGCCTTATTTTTAAAGGTAGGCTGGAAGTTCTTGCACTTTCTGAAATGTTTATTCTGAAACTAGGTTATTAACCTTGTCTGAAGCTGGATCTAAAATAAACTTTACTATAGCCCAAATGTACCAAATATACGGGGACTTATGTGATCAATATAAACCTAGTCAAAACTGGTTTTTATGTGTGTTTCTCCCAGAAAGTCTCACAAATCTCAAAGCAATACAATTGGGTATCCTCCAAAATATGGGAAAAAATTCATAAAGTATATTCTAAATAACACTAAAATTTTAATTTCTAATTATTTCTAATACTTACTTCCAACTTCTTTTTTTTTTTTTTTGGCATCACTGCTCTCTGATGGGAGTGGGAGAGCTAGCCTTGCTCCTGGAGAGCTGCTGCTGGATTTGAACCGCCAAGTCAGTGGGCCGCAGTCCCGCACTCAACCACTACGCCACCAGGGCTCAGCCAATTCCAACTTCTAAAATCTATATGATACTGAGTGGTGCCTAAATATAGATTGATTCAAGACATACTGACCATTCACATAAATGTTTCTTTTGGGTAGGATTTCATGTTGCTTGGATTTCTTTTTCCTGGTAGTTCAAGTTCACCTACTTTTTTATTAAAAAACATATATGTAGTTTATGCAATTATAGCAAATTTAAAGCACAGGAAATAGGAAACAACTGACAAAAATTTTGGTTTGAAAGATTTATTTTTGTTTTGTTTTTAATTCTAAACAATGTCTGGTTAGGAAAAAGTCTCTCTTTATGACCAACAGCCTTGATTCACAAGACTACGCCCTTTTTATAGGTGACTTACCTTATGAAAGTGAGATGAGCTTTGCTTTTGAGGGCAGAATAAAGAGAGAAGGGCAGGAGGATGAGATGAGAGAAAGGCAACTTCTCCAGCTGCAGTCCATGTAATGGACAGGGATCACTGCTAGGATGAGGATGAAATCAATGCAGCAGACCGACACATTATGACATTTCTCCCTGGAAGCCCTGACCAGGGTGAGTTCCCTGGAAGCCAATGCTGTGCCAGTAATTGGAATTTCTAGCATATAGTGACACCAAGGGACAATTCTTAGACTAAAGAGAAATTAGTATGTGTACTTATACACTCTTAAAGCTAAAAGGAAAAGAAAAATCATTCTCAGTAGATCCTCAAACAGTTCGTGCTCTAAAACATATATTCAGAACTCTAGGTTGAAAAAAAAAAAAGAACTCTTGGTTGTTGGGATCCTTATAATGTCTGGGTTTCAACAGGGAGTCAGCAGATACTAAGTGACCACATACCCTGGCTAAATCACACACTCCCTCAGCCTGCGGAGATCATTGAAAGAGTCCAAATTTGCTGCTGCTGCTGCTGCTTCTTTTTTTAAAATTAGACAAGGAGGCATCAAGACACTCTCTCCAGGAACAGATGGAAGTAGATAGGCTTATTGAAATTATACTACATTTGGGAAACAGAAGCATAGAGAGGTTAAATAGCTAGTCCAAATTCATGAAAATAAATTGGAGATACAAGGATAATTTTCCCCAAAGCTGTTTTCACTATAACACTCCCCAAAGAAGCTGACATAAACAGCAATGACAGCCAAGTAATAAACACAGATCTTAGAATAATGTACCAAAAAGAAAACTGGTTATTGAGTCAGAATAAAAATAAGTTGACATGACAAATAACTATGTTTTTAAAGCCATTTTATTTTTTGGAAAATTATATGGAAATTATCGAGCATTTTGTTTTCCTCTTCTGAGAATATTTTTAAGGTATCTGATATTTTCCTAAGAATTTTACCAACAATTACTCATTATCTAAAAAAAAATTGGAATGCCATAAGTAATGTTGCTATGCTAATGCAATAATGTGATCATGTGATCACCACTACACCAGCTCCCCAACCATCTGTGTGCACTCCTAGCAGTTACATATTGAAATACCTATAACTTTACTATAAATTGGTTGTCTTTTATTATTTCCACATTAAAATTTTTATTATGGTGAAAATGCACAGAACAAATCATCTCAGTAATAACTATGCATGCAATTAAGTAATATTACATTCTTCAAATTGTGCATCTACTCTCACTGTCCTTTGATATAATTCTGCCACCATTAACATATACCCAATGTCTTCTAATCAAAAACCCCTTCCTACATCTAGTAAATATTTATAGTCTTTAGTTTCTACATATTGGCTAGTTTCATATAGTAATATCACATACTATTTATCCTTTTGTAACTGACTTATCTCTTTACCATGATGTTCACAAGGTTCATTCATGCAGTGGCATGCATCAAGACTTCATTTCCTGTCAGGAATGAGTAGTCTCTGTTTTGTTTTGTATTGTGTCAGTCTGGGTAGACTTGAGAAACAAATTCATAGCAAGAAGTTTATACCCAAGAACTATTGAATAGTGAGAAAACATTGCAGCCAAATTCAGATCAAGTCCATAAGTCCAATATCAGTCCAAATATCCAATACCAATCTATAAAGTCCTCTTCAGACTCATAAAATACATGCATTGGTGCTGAATGCAGGAGGATCACAGGCCAGTGGGTTGGAAGTCTTATGGGTCCAGTGGCGATATAAGCGTCTTAGCGCTAGCAGGGGTCTCTATGTGCATCTCAGTGCTAGCAGGGGTCTCTATGTGACTTCTCCAGCTCCAGAGGTCTGGTTGCATCAGGGTAGATCCACGTGACTTCTCCAGGTCCCATGGCATAGCATCATGTCTCTTGTCAGTACATCATCTCTTTGGTTATGACTTGATTGACAGCCCAGACTCTACCCCTTCACTCACAATCCTCACAAATTGGCACAATTATATAACTACCACATGCTTATAGAGTAAAATACCATTACTTATCTTTGTTTGTTTATTCATTCATCTGTTTATGGAAATGTTGCTTGTTTCTACCTTTTAGTTTCTGTGAAAGTGCTGCAATGAACAAAGCGTAAGGATACTCACTTCTGTTTGTGTTCTTGCCATCATTTTTGGGTCTATTCCTAGGATTGGGAGTGCTGGGTCGTATGGCAGTTTTATGCTTTGAGTCACTGCCAAATTGTTTTCCACAGTGGTTGCACCCTTTTATATTCTTGCTAGCAATGGGTAATAATCTCCATTTCCCCACAATCTTGCCAATATCTGTGGTTTCTTGTTGCTTTTATTTTTATTCTTACCATTGCCATTTTAATAGGAGTGAGGTAGTAGTTTGCAGTTGCATCTCGCCAATGGCCAATAACATTGAACATCTCTTCATGTGCTTGATGACCATTGCCATTCATGAACCCTCTGATAGATGTCTTTATTTTTTCTAAATTATACATGTATGTAGGTTTATTATATCTAAGTAAATTTCATTTTAGGTTAGTGAGGACTGTTCTAAAATACATATTTAAAATTTTGGGTGGGTCTGGGGGTTTGTGAATTATTAATATAGATGATGTGGGTGTTAAGGTTTTTATCATGGAAATAATCAAGAGAACTTGGAAATGTCAAGAATGAAACCAAAAATCAATTATGAAGATATATAGATGATCAATAAGAGGCCAATGCAATAAAGAGTTGCTATAAGGTACATGACTGATAATTTAAGTGGTGTGAGATATAAAAATATGAATACAGCTGAGTAAATTTCAAGATGGCTCTGAAAAGAAAGATGATCTCATTGTGGGAAATACCAGACTTGAAATTCTTATGGGATATCAATGTAGCAATGTCAAGTAGATAAATGCAAGTTTCAAAAACATGATAGTTGTCTGGGAACAGCTTGGTGTTCAGCTGGTGTGCATAGCTGTGGAAATGATGTACACAGCTGTGGACTTGACATTAATAGCATTGCTTTCTTACTCCACATTATCTCAATATATTGAATGGAACTGTTTATAGACCTCTGACCCTCGGAAAGAAGGACAGTGCAGGTGAGTAGAGATTGAAGATCTCTGGTATATAGAAATCATGACTGAAGCCATGTGTTTAGGGGAAATTTAAGTAATGAAGGGGTAGCCAAGAGTATGTATCTATAGCCACATGCATGTGCTTGTGGAATCACTCAACATTTTTTTCTAAAATAAAATAAAATGGAGTTTCTCAATATATCATGGCTGTAATTGCCATTTTCTATTGTAGAAAAATATGATTTGAGTGTTAAATATAGCACTTACTTGCTAACTTGTTTCCCAATGTTTTAGACACTAGTTATTAATTCAATGTTACTATATTTAAAACTAAGGCCACACAACATGCAGGCATGGAGCAGTGAGCAAACAGAGAAGACAAAGGGGCTGGGCCCAAGCCTAACTGTATTGACCCCTGTGCCCAGAAGAATGTAATACAGAGAACAGCACTGAAGATATCATCTGGGGAGAGTCGCAGGTCTGTTCAAACTACATGGATATGAATTAAGTGAGAGAGAGAGAGAGAGGAGAGAGAGAGAGAGAGAGAGAGAGAGAGAGAGAGAACCTCATCATGGGGTCCACTCAGTCCCAGGGAAGACGTCTCTTCTAGAGCAGCCCCTGCACAGAGAGGACTGCAAGACTGGCTTGACTACAAGACATGACCTTCTCTCACTGACCCATAGTGCGAAGGGGGACAGCACTGGAGAAACAGTGCAAAAACTGTGCCAAATCTGCCCCATGCACAGTGGAGTAAAACGTAAAGAGAGTGCAACAGGGCAGCAAGGGTAGCAAAGTCATCAAGTCCCTGAGAAATTGTGAAAATAGACATCTGAGGAACAGGGCTTGACACCTCATCAGTTAGCAATTAAGTGCTAATACTCATAAGGGCCAGGAGACAGATCTGAAACTATCTATCACTTTTTGTTTGTTTGCTTTTTGCCCAATGTCTATCTGTATGACACAGGCAGGACAAACAATCTCAAGGAGAAAACAATGGGACCAGTGGTCCCTGGGCAACAAGACAGAGGAGGAAGTGGGAAGGAAGAGTGAGATCCAACATTCTCAGAAAGAAGGAAACAACAAGAGATCTAAAATTGATGGTGAGGAGGGTATCTAATGTCTTGTGGGGTTTGACCAAGTGCAATGTATCCAGGAAGAATTACTGAGAGGTGAATGGACGGTGAAGCATGAAAGTGGGACAGAGGAAGGTGAAAGGAAATAGGAGAAAGAACTAGGAGTCAAAAGCTCTTTATAGAGTATAGCTATAGGCATGTATGTATGTAAAATATTGATTTATAGTGAAAGGAATGGAGGCCAATGTACATATACTTATGTTAAGTATTAAGATAGTAGACAGACTTTGGGCTTACTCGAGGCCTCTCTAAACACAAGAACACTTAGTTCTAATAACCTGGCACTCTTTGATACTCGCCTTCCCAACATGATCACTGAAGACAAAATGGGTGCAAAAGCAAATGTGCTGAAGGAAGTGGATGGTACTCGGCTTTCAAAAGATACAGTGTCTGGGGTCTTAAAGGCTTGAAGTTAAAACAAGCAGCCATCTAGCAGGGAAGCAAATAAGCCCATATTAAAGAAGCACACCAGCCTGTGTAATCATGAGGTATTGATGGGATCAGGAATCAAAAGATCTGAAACAAACAATTGTATCAATGTGAAAGAGGGGGAATTGGAGTAGACCCAATACCCTACTACAGACAACTGGTTACGAGGAAGGAACAATTCAACCAGGATGCAGTATAGCATCAACAAAACACACATACTTCTAGTTCCTAAATGCTTCCTCCATCCCCCAACCCCCATAACATGACCCAGTTCTTCCTTACATATATGGCTGGAGTGGAGTGCACACCTTGATACAGATAGGAGTTCTGGACACAAGGAAATCAGGACAGATAAAAACTTCAGGAGCAGTAGTGGGAGTGGCTAAATCATGAGGGAAGGAGAATGGTTATGGGGTGGGAATGGAGACGGAGAAAGGGGAAACCATCATAAGGTTGGCTATATAGCCCACCCCCCAGGGGGACAAATAACAAAAATGTGTTAAAGGGGAACAACAGACAGTGTAAGACACAAAATCATAATATATAATTGATCAAGGATTCATGAGTGTGGGAAGGTGGGGGAGGGAAGGAAAAACAGAAGAACTAATACCAAGGGCTCAAGTAGAAAGAAAATATTTTGGAGATGTTGATGGCAACATATGTACAAGTGTGTTTAATACAATTGAATAATAGATTGTTATAAGGTTGTAAGAGCCCCCAATAAAATGAATAAAAATAAATCTATAAGCAAAATTAAAGTCTGTGGCAGTCATGCGCTTATGTTAATTTTATGATTGAAATGTAGGGGTCTAGCCTGTTAATCTGGAGATAGCCATTGAGTAGCCAATGAGGCCTCTGTGTGGGCATGGCTCTCTCCTGATACGTCTGTGAAATCTCACGATGTTTCCCTAGTGAAGATGAGAAGCTATCTTCACCAGTTGTTGGGAGTTAATCTCAGAGACAATGAATCATGGACAAGACAAGATGGCAGCATCTGAGAAGCTGGAGGACCCAGCAGAGAGAATACAGGGCTTTTCCCTGATGGAGCCAGACCTCTGAAGCTGGAGACCTCTGCCAGTGATGAGTTGCTTCTGCTGTTGATGGACTCTGAGCCCTAGCAGTGAGAAGCTATGTGGAGACCCCTGTCAGCACCAGGATTCTGCACCCACTGACCTGTGACTTCATGAGTCGGAAGGGGACTTTATAGACTGATTTTGGGCATATGGGTTAATATCGGACTTATGACTTTGAACTGGGCTGGGCTGGGATGTTTTCTCAATGTCCTATTCCTCTTGTATATAAACCTTTTCCTTATATTCATATGCATGTCTGTGAAATTTGTTCCTCTAGTCTGCCCGGACTAACATAAAGTCACAAGGTCAGAAAGTTGCTAAACTAAATAGCTTTCTTAGCTTATGTTTCCTGTAGCACTTTATGTAATTATAATTATGTAAAACCAATTAGATGGTAAATATATTGTCAGCATCTAATGAACTAGGATTGCATTACTTAATTGGCTTATTGGAATTCAAGGGATAAATAATCCTAGATATATCTGTGGCATATTAAATTTATTTCATTAGGATCCAATGATCTATTGATATTAATTTAAAACTTATGAAGACATATTGGTCATTGAAAACATAATAAGAACTTCATAAAGTTAATTTGCATAAATAAACTCTAAAGGAAGCAAACGAGCCTCTAAGCACATGTGTTCCCTCCGTCTTCTTTATTTTGCAGTCATTAAACCTTGGGCTGCTACCTAGAAGGTCAGCAGTTTGAAACCAGCAGCTTCTCTAAGAGAGACAAGCCTTTTTACTCCCATAAGGTTTACAGTCTCTGAAACCCACAGGGACAGTTCTCCTCTGTCTACAAGGGTCCCTATGAATAAGAATCAATTGTATTCCACAATATAGAAAGAAGGGACCGATATCACGGATCCACATATAACCTCCTCTCTGGGGCACGGACAACGGGGAAGTGACTGAAGGGGCACATTGGACAGTGTACAATATGAAAAGGTAATAACAATTTGTAAATTACTAGAGGTTCATAGTTGGGGGGAGGGGAGTGAAATAGGGGGAGCTGATACTGCGGGCCTAAGTGGAGGGAGGATGTTTTGAGAGTGATGATGGTAACAAGTGGGCAAATGTGGTTGGCATACAATTGATAGATGTATGGATCGTGATGGGAGTTGTATGAGCCCCCAATAAAATGATTTCTAAAAGGAAAAGGAGGGGGAAGGAGGAGCTTATACCAAGGACTGAAGTAGAAAATATTTGGAACTGAAGATAGCAATATGTACAAATATGCATGATACAAATGATGTATTGAATATTATAAAAGCTGTTAGAGTCCCTAATAAAAGCATTTAAAAAAAAGAATCAATTCAATGCTGTGAGTTCCTCTTTTTTGTGCTTTTAACTGATGATCTGTAAATGTTGCTGGATGAATTGCTTCTTCACAATTAGTCAGTTTTAGTATAAATATATAACAGATCATCAGTTAAAAGGTTCACACCATACAGAAATCTGTAAAGTAAAAAGATTAATAGAGAAAGAACAAACATAAGGCCATCTTTCAACAGTTGATACCAAGATGCCAACTCTGTATCCTTGAGTTGATTCCTCCCTGTGAGATGGCTGGCCACATATTGAACTCAAATATGCTGCCAGTCCTGAGGAAGATGCCCCATTAGACACTGCTCACTTCTGTTGTATAGAAGTTCATCCCTAACCAGAGTGTAAAGCTCATGAAGGGCCTGTAGGGCTAGAAATTCAGATTGCATTCTAAACTTACAAAGCAAATTCAAATCAAGGAATCACTTGTCATTTATTTTTGAATAAGATCACCTCAGCAGATGTCTAGAGAATAAATGTAGAGAAGCAAGGGTTCATGGAAAGTCACAACTTAATTAGTGGAGATGAAAAATGATTAAACTTTTAGACGAAAGTGTTAGCCAAGAAAGGGGTGAGATGTGATCAAAATCAAGATATATTTGAAATTCATGTGTCATAGGATTTGGATATGTCCATCCTAAGATTGTCAGATGGTACTCATGGCAGGAAGCAGATAATGACTGAGGAAAGTTTCTGACTGACTGTTGGAGGTCAAAGCTTACTCAAAGCTGAGTTGATTCTGACCCACAGTGGACAGAGGAAAGTTTTCCGTCCAAGTATCTAAGATCATACCTCTTGCTGGGAGCAGCTTCACAGTTACCCACTGAAGCAGCTAGTGGGTTTAAATTGTGAACCTGGTGATTGGCTGCTCAACTCAAAATCGACTGGACCAACAGAAATCCTTAAATCTAGGAGACAATACCACACTGTGTACACTGATGGAAATAGTCTAATAGAGGAAAAATTTGATGGTGTGCCAGAGAAAACCATTGTAGGATCAAAGCCCTTGCATTCATTATGTGACATCTGAGGAGATATACAAATATAAAGACTTAGAGTAAAACATAGAAGAAGTGCGTTTAAGTTAGCAAATTGGACAGTGGAAGGATAAAACGAGGGCAGCAATGCCTGAACTCCTCTGACCTCCCAGAGGGGAGTCACCACGAGCTGCAGTGTGATCCCTGAGGCAGACACTCGACTTTTCCCCTTGGCTTAATAACCCATTGCAGTGGACACATACAACTCACAAACAATACTCGTAATCATGGGATTTATCGGGGACCTTAACAGAATATATTTCAAGACTAGAAATTCTCTGAACATAGTTCTAAAGTCAGGACAGCTTCTCCTTACAGGCAGGCTTCTCTCTGGTCCTCATCCTCTCAGCCTTATAGCTTCTTGGGCCCTGCTCTGCTTGGGAAAAAATGAGGAATTTTCTTAGTGCTGTTATTAACTCCCCCAGGACACACTGCTCTACCATCAGCCTCAACATGAAGACATTTGGCCCTACCCTCGTGGTCTTGGCAAACCTGTTAAACTACCTGTTAGCTACCTACTTTAACTTACAACCAAGCCTCCTGCCTGAAGCCACTCAGTTGTACTTGTCTCCTGAGCTTGGAAGGTTGTTTCTCTCCTCTCTCATCCTCTCAGATCCCTGTACTGCCACCTGTGCTGGCAACACCTCTGATACATGCTTACTTCATGAACCTCTGACTTCTGGAGGTTTCCTGGTGGCATAGTGGTTTCCATTGGATGGCAGTCTGCATGGTTAGCACCTCAAAGCTGCAATCTGGAGGAAAACAGGGCTTAAAAAAAGATGTACAGCCTTGGAAACCCACGGGGGCAGTCTACCCTGTCCTATCCAGTGGCCGTATGTCATCATTGAGTCAATGACAGTGTGATTCTGTAGTTTGTTTTTTTGTTTTGTTTTCTGCATTAAGGAGGTTATGCACAAGGGTCTTAAGGTCCAATAGATCCACTACAGTCTTCACTCTTCAATATTGATAGCCATTAGATGACTCATTCTTGCTTCTGAGATAGCTTACTTTATTCTCATTGGCATAGCAAAATTGTCCAACTCCAACATCAAAGTCTCATAAATTCTGTTTTCAAGGTTCTATCTAATCATGTGTTAGGAGTTACAAGGATTATGGCCAGATGGACCACAATTCACTGCACAATAGTGAATGAAATGAGAAGGATATCAGATAAGCGTGTTAAAGTAGGCAGAACACTGGATACTTGGAAAGAGAAGAGATATAAAATAATATTTTGAGGCTTGACTAATGAAATACTATGCGTTTCTGTATTTTAATAACTGATCTGTTGAAATCTGTTGTCATGAATTTAGTGTTGTTGACTTGCAAGTTTGAGTTGCTGTCTCATTGTGCCACCAAAATTGAATGCTCCATTCTGAATCTGTTAGAATGACCTGCTGGGCAAGCAGCAGCAATATGGGCAGATCTAGTGGGCAGCATTTGGCAACATAAGAGGACGTCAGAGATGAACAAAAACACATAGCAGGCCGTCCCTGAAGAAGCAGCAGTGTGAGATCAGGAAGCAGTCAGCTAGGCTAAAGCTGAGATCTGTAGCCAGAATCTAGTAAGTCACATTGGGTGCTATTTTGATAACATAGACAGACATGAAATGCTAACTTTCAGGAACATCCTTGGTCAATACCTCAAGGGATCCATTCCAGCCCTAAAGAGTTTGATCCACTATGAGTTCAGTCTCCAAAAGGAGGTTTTAACTTATTTCATGCTGACTCATCAGCAGAACATCTATAGAAAAAAGTACTTATGGTAACTAGCTTTAAATTGCTGAATGATTTCTCACAGTCAGAGAGCTGAAGGAAAGTGTGAGTGACCCGTAGACACTGCCCACTGGTGTCTCCCTCAAGTGTCAACCTGTCACATGACATAACTGCCATACCCTAATGTCTATATTCATGGGACAACCGAAGTTTTCATGGCAGACACCTACCCACAAGCTTAATGAACACTAAAGTTCCGAAGTCTCTGGGTATGTCTCCAAGAATGGGACTGAGGTTTCCACAGCTGGGCATTAGATTTTGTTGCTGAAAATATTGTTTACATAATATGAGAACCCCAAAAGCAGTTCTTTTGCCTACTATTTGTGCACATGATGATCCAGTTTTATATTTTATCTCTGCCAGATACTCTGTTCATTGGCATTTATGTGTTCTTTTATGATTGCTAGCTTAAAGAACAGAAATATCTTTTGCACAGTATAGGCAACTAAATACCCAAAGGCAGGGCACTGGTTGTAGGGGAAGACTGGCATCTTTGTGTTGGTTCCGAGAAAAGATCTTTTCCTCTTTATGCTTCAGTAGCTACACTGGTCCTGAGTCCCTTGGTGATCACCCCAGGGCACTTATCTTTCCCTACTTGTGCTTGTGTCTAATTTGCTCTTTTAAGTATTCCGAAGTAGTTAGGTTTATGACACACCCTACAACAGTATGACCTCATTAGCAAAGTAACCCAGATTTCAAACAGCATAGCATCCACAGTCATGCGAATTGGAATCCCAGCACATATTTTGGGAGCACACAATTCAATCCATAACAATATTATTTATTAAATATTTCTATCTGCCAGAATACACTAAGTTCCCTGTCTACATTTTCTCACTTATTCATCCAATATTCTTTCATACTCTCATGACCCTATATTGATAGATAAAGTAAGTTTAATTTACCTCACCAAAGTCACATGACCCCAAAATGGGAAGAGCAACATTGAAATACATCGTCTTTCCCAAAGTCCTTCCTCTTAACCACCAGGATCTTTTGAGTTTCAATGAAGCTATCATGTGACTAGACAAGGCTATATCATGGGCAGCAAGAGTGGACAGCTATAAGCCCTGTGAAATGGGAAGGTATGCTCACTTTCACCTCCATTACCTGTTTATTCGCTACCTCAAAAGAAAAGAATGCCTGTCACAGGTGTATGTTCTTCTAGGTATTCTTTCCCTATCAGCAAACTTTTTCAACATGGTGAAAGTCATTTTGGGGAAATAAAAGAGAGGAAAGTAAGAAACAGTAAAAAAAAATAGCATTTCCTCTCCAAGATAGACACAATTAGCAAGTAAGCCAGTGCTCTTTCCCTGTAGGAGGGTGGGAGATCATCAAGGTAAAGACCCTACTCAATCCGAATCAATCACTTGCCTTAACTAGCATTGCCCTAGAGAAAGTAATCATTTGACTACAGAGGATTGCTAAAAGCAAGAGGTCTACAGATCTGATCTGTCCGCTAACCATTACTTTGTTTTCCCTGTTACATAAAAATAAAAACTTCCTTCATTACACTTTGTGTAAAATTTACATACAATGGTATGCATGGAACCCACATGCTTTTGACTGTCCATTTGGATCTGGTCTAACTACCTTATTAATATCAGTTTTGGGAAAAAAAATCACCTTTTGTCAGTCTGTCAGTTAATATTTTATATGTGTGTCAGTTTCTTGATTAGGTTAACCAAACATAAATTTATTTCATTTCAGTGTAGAATTCTAATTTCTCCTTGTGTAATCTTAACATATTTCTTAAATTAATTTCTTAAATTAATTTCTTAAATTTATCATAAATTAATACATTAGTTTTATAAAAAGATTATTTAAACTTATTTTCTAATTCCCTCATCTCCCTCCTTTCATCCCCAATATAAAATCCTATCTTTATGTAGGAATATTTTGATAAAGCAATATAGATTATAAAGAACATCATACAAGGTCGTTTCTAGAGCCTAATTCACATTAGTGTTTCTAACCTTCAAAATACAATATTCATAGGATATTTCTCAAAGAATTTTCTTGCTCCTTCTGAGTAGACCTATATAAAAAAAAATAATTGCCTTGCAACATGTAATTGGGCTGGCTTATTCATGTGTATTGGGGTATTTATATAGGGATTTTTTTCCAAAGAGCAATAGAAATAATTTTCAAGGACAGTAAACATAAAATGTGACTGCTGGAGGGAAGGTTTTAATTAGGGAGAGAGCTGATCTATTGCCATGGTGATGACAACTCGGACAGTGCTAAACTTCTCTGTGAGAAGGCGTTTTGTATATGGCCATCATCATTATTCCTCCAGGCAATGAGCTGTTAAGTACAAGCTTAATGATCACCTCTGTTCATCCTCCTGATACTTAATCATGCACCAGATGCACTTCTCCGGCTCTGTCAGTGGCTGGTCCGCCAGTTCACACTGAGCCAAAGGTGTCGCTGTCCTCCAGCTCCAGAAGGCGAGAGAGGGTTAATCTGCATCTAGGCTCCTGGCAAACTCCAGCTCATCTTATTCTCAAACTGCTGTATTCCCAGAGACAACTACTGCATTCCCCGGGACAAGTTCCATCAAACATTAGAGGAAAATTTGCTTCCTTCCCATCAGTTCTTAGTTCTTGGATCAAACGAAACTAATAGAAAAATGTTTTCAGCTCTGAGTTTTCTCCTGAATAATTGATATTTGTTAGATAACAATAATTTTGAAAAGAAAACGGCTTTGTCTTTAAACAGAGATCTTTCTAAAGACTTCAGTGAGTCTAGGAGTCAATGACCTAATTGTGTCCATCTGAGAGGCTGGCTGGGTGGTGCTTCATTATGTCCCATACAAGGTGGGTCCGTATCAATCAGAATTGACTGGGAGGTTCCCGACAACAACAGGTGGAGCAAACATGCTCTCCCAGGACATCACACACGGCTTATGATGGCTACCCGGTCGGTTGGGGTGCTTAAATCCACACCAAGGAAGAACGACTTGGTGATGTGCGATCACAGCCATCGAAACTCCTGGGACTTACTTCTCTTAAACACGGAGGGTCCAAGTGGGCTCAGTGGCAGCCGGTTCGCTTTGGTTTTCACTTCAGGGCGCCTCAATCACGGAACTTCAGCCCGCCCAGGGTTTCAATTAGTCTTCAGAAGAGGTCAACTCGGGTGGAAGGAGTTTTCGTTTTAAAAGTCAAAGAGCGTGAGAGACTGTAAGAAGCAATTTTTTACATTCTCAAAAATTCAAACATGTGATTAATACCATTTAAAATTCTAGACAGACTATATTTCATTAAGCATACACCTCTCCAATTCTCATAAATAAAGATTAGTATTATATTTCAAACTTCCTTACTGAGACAACCTCTGCCTATTTCAGGCATTCATCATTACCTTACTTCTGGGTTTAATGGGAACAATTATGACACACCTTAGGTAAGGGCAATACCTTACATGGTTTTGCTTAGGTCAATTATTTTTCCATTAATTTTCAATATTATCCTTATATATACAATTAAATGTTCCTTTCTGAGTAAAATATCCTTATCTGTTGGTAGTTAAAACCTATAAACACACACATATGTACACACACACCACACACACACACGTATCTATGACTTGAAAACTGAGCTTCTACAAGGCCTCTTTGCCATCTGTCCATGGCATGAATAATCAGTAACTTGATAGGCTCTGTGATACAGACTGACCATCTGCAGTTCTGGTAACAGTATTTAAACTCTAACTTTTCATAAGGAAATATGTTTAAATATGTCCTCTTAGGTCATCCAACATTTGATTTCTGCTATTCAAAACTTAAATAAAAGGAAAACCTTGGCTACATTGTATTTAAAAACATATTTCAAGCAGAGAGTGATCCAAGTAAGCACATCTGGAGATTAAACCAGTTTTACTTAATTTGATATTGTGAATTTCTGGAAAAAGGGAAGTTGAAGATTTGAATCAGTAAATATAAATTGTGAAAAATCATGTACAGCAAATGCAGATATTACCTTTGACACAACCACAGAATTAATCTTTTAAGTAACATAGTGATTTTAGTAAACTCAGTCCCTCAAGCTGAAGTCCAGCTGTCTCTGCGCTATAGATTAAACAGGAAGAGTGTGCAAGGGAGCTGGCTGGGGAAGGACGGGAACAACCCATGGGCAATCGTCACTTTCTATCAGCTGGAGAAATAGCTGCCTGGAACTCCAGCTTCCCTGCACACAATCATGAGAGTAATCGGTGTCAGTTGTAAATATATGTTCACAAAAAAAATCTATGCAGCAGACATTTAAGTAAACCTTTTCAAAGGTATATTTTTATGTATGGTATCAAAATCTGTATCATAAAAATACCCAATAATTTTCAGTATTATAAAACCATTCTAGAAAGAGTAAGATTTCAATCTTAGTTCTATATAAAGCATAACAAAATACAGAGATCTGAAAATAATGCAAACATGCCTCTTATACTATTAGGGGCTGAGTGTTGAACCACATTGGTGACTCCCATCACCTCAATCATTCTTTCTAACTGCAGAAGAGGAAGCACCATTGTGAAATAGAAACTATGCAAGAAATCAGAAATAAGCATCTGTTCTTCAGGGGCAGGTAATCCGGGAGCAATTCCTGACACTTCTCTGATTTCTTACCCTCAGAATATTGTCTTTTTCTTCTCTGTTCTTTCTATATTTCTTCTCTATTACATCACACCTTGTCTAATTTTTCTGATTATACACATTGCCTCCTAAAATAAATCACATGTTCTAGATCTTTCTCTTTGAGATTCTCTTTCTGAAATCTGTTCATTATCCTTCATACTTGTATAAATGTCTCTAAGCATCTTAGAGCAATTGTCTCACCTAGATTGGAGTTCCCCTAGGTAGTTTCACAAAGTATTTAAGTAAATAAACACTGAATTTATATATGTTAGGTGGATACTAGATTATACAACTCCAACATCAAAGGTATTGAATGAGATCAGAAATGGACCACATGTTTTAAATTGCATGACACTTTGGTTGGTGGGAGTGGACTGCCTAAAGAGAGGGCTGGAAAAAGATAGACTACATCTATCCCTCATTTGCTAATGTGACTAGATTCCAAGACCAGGTTATTATGGGAAATCCTCATAATTGTTGCTATGTTAGAGCCCATTGTTGTAGCCACTGCGACATTCCATCTCATTGAGGGACTTTCTCTTTTTCAAAGATCCTCTAGTATGCAGGCTGTACTTCTCCAGGGACTGGTCCCTCCTTGATAACTGATCCACAAATGCCAGGGATGAAGCCTCACCATCCTTGCTTCTAAGAAGCATTCTGGCTGTATTTCTTCCAAGACAGAGATGCTCATTCTTTTGGCAGTCCTTGATTATTTGCCAACACTATAATTTAAAAGTACCAAATTTTCCCTAGTCTTCTGTACACATTGTCCTCTTCTCACATACATATGAAGTGACTGAAAACACTAGGGCTTTGTTCAAGTATCCCTTAGACCTTAAAGTGCTATCTTTGCATTTTCACACTCTATAGAGATCATTTGAATTATTTATCCACTGTAGTACATTGTTTCATTTCTTGAATATTGACTCTATGGGCATTGAATATGGGTCAAGGAAATTAAATTCTTGGCCATTTCAATATGCTATGATTGACCGGGTTGTTTCTTGGTACAGTTGTGATGATTTTTGTTTCCTTGTTTGGGGGTGTCATCTATACTGAGTTGGTTGGATATTGACCAATTCTATTTTTGTACAGTGACTATGCATTTCTTTGATTTTATTTTGGTGCATCTTGCATAGTTTGATATTTTATCTATAAAGTCCTTCAGTGTTAAAACTTGGTTTGATATTTTCCTGTAAATTTTTCAGCTTGAGAAATGCCAATTATCTTCCTCTCTTTTAATTTTCTAACTCCAGGTCTTTGCATAGTCGATTAGGAAAGCTGCTTTTGCTTCTAAAGATTCCTTTGAAATCTTAAGTTCAGCCCTTTACTTCATTATGTCCTTTGTTTGCTTTAACTACTCGCCATGTTTGGTGACTAGTGTTCAATGTGTCAAAATTACTCTTGAGATGATCTCTAAATTCATGTGGAATATATTTATGGTCATGTTTTGAGTCTTATGGACTTTTCTTTCATTTTCCCTAACTTTAACATGCACTTTCAGGAAAGTAACTCATAATCTCTTTTGCAGGGGTTCCTGGCCTTCTTCTGACAAAAATGTTGAGCTTCAACATGATCTCTTTTGATAGATATAATCTATTTGAAACCTATGCATGTATCTATAAAGGTCTCTGTACACAACCACCATTTAGGAACATGATTAGGCCAATGTGTTTCTAAAATAAAAAGGGCAAGTGAAAATCTTATGACCAGCAGCAGAATATTTTCTGATATGTGCCCAAAGACAAGTTTCTCAGGTTGGAAGACACTGAAAATTTGGCTGGGGAAATGCTGCCTCCACAAAGAAAAAATAGCCTTAATGATGGAGGAAAGTTTTAGGGAACTTCATTTGCTGATAAGGTTTGATTCAAAATGAGAAGAGCTGGAACAATAAGAGATCTAAAATCTATGGTGAGAAGGGCATACAATGCTTGGGGGAGAGGAGAGTGGATCAAGTGTGTTGTAGCCAAGAGGAATTATTGAGAGTCAAATGAAGGTTGAGCATGATAATGGGGCAGAAAGAAAGTAAGTGGAAATAGAAGAAAGAACTAGGAAGCAAAAGAAAATTATAGCGGTACAAATATAGGCATGTGCATATGTAAATATATTAACATGTAATGATAATGATAAAGGTTTAAGAATATATGTTTAAATGTTAAGTATTAAGGTAGCAGACAGACATTGGGTTTCTACTCAAATCCTCCCTCAATGCAAGAACACTTTGTTCTAATAACCTGGCATTCTGTGAGGCTCACTTCTCATTCTGATTGATGAAGAAAAAAATGGGTGCAAAAACAAATGTGGTGAAGAAATCTGATGGTGGCAAGCTATTAAAAAATGTAGCCTTTGGGGTCATAAAGGTTTGAAGATAAAGAAGAGCCATCTAGCATGAAAGCAATATAGACCACCTGGAAGAAGCCAACCTGTGTTATCACCATGTGTCGACCTGGTCAGGTAGCAGGCATCAGAAGACCCAAAACAAACAATGATATCACAGTGAATAAGAGAGGAGGGCATGCAGTGAAGACCCAAAGGCCATCTGTAGATAATTGGACATCCACTCATAGAAGGGTCCCAAGGAAGGAATGAGTCACCAAGGGTGCAGAATAGCACTGAAAATACACAACATTTCTCTAATTCATTAATGCTTCCTTCCCCCAACTATCGTGACCCCAGTTCTATCTTACAAATCCAACAAGACCAGAGCATATTCACAGATACAGATAAGAGCTCTTGGCACATGGCATCCAGGACAGATAAACGCTTCTGGAACAGGAATGGGAATAATGGCAATAGCTATCCCATGAGGTTAGGGAGAAGGTTGGGGGAGAAGGGGGGAAAAGGGGAACTAATCACAATGATTGACATATTACATCCCCCACTCCACCACTACCACCACCAGGGGGACAAACAACAGAAATGTGGCTGAAAGGAGACAGAGGATGGTGTAAGATATGAAAATAGTAATAATATATAATTTATCTAGGGGTCATGAGAGTGGGAGGGTTGGGGAGGAACAGAAAAAGTTAAGCTGATACCAAAGGCTCAATCAAGTAGAAAGAAATTGTTCTGGACATGATGATGGTAACATATGTACAAATGTGGTTGATACAACTGATGTATGGATTGTTATAAGAACTATAAGAGCACCCAATAAAAAAATTTTTTTAAAGAAAATCAGAATTTTTGAAAAATGCTATAAAATGCTCATTGATAGGATACCAGAATACTGAAGAAGGGTATTCTGGTGGTGTGGTGAGTTACATGTTGGACTGCTAATCACAAGGACAGCAGTTTGAAATCACCAACCACTCCACGTGAGAAAAGCAAGGTTTCTACTCCCATGAAGAGCTGCCTTCTCAGAAAGCCTTAGGGGCAGGTATGCTCTGCCCTAGAAGGTTGCAGTCGGGATTGAGTTGTTGACACCAAGTCTGGAGTTTGTTTTCAAGTGAATTGAATGGGACAATCAGTCTGCTATGTTGAGAATGACAAATTAAAAGGATATGGTATCGATTTGTTGTTAAAAAAAAAAAAAAGAATACTTCAAGATCTGTCCTGGAATACACCACTGTCAATAATAGAATAATATCCATACACTTATAAGGAAGATCAATTAGTGCAACTTTTCTTTAAACTTTTTTTTTGGGGGGGGGGTGCATCACACTGCTCTCTGGCGGTGGGAGTAGGAGGCCCAGCCCCACTACTGGAATTGACCCTCCGTCCCAGTGGGCCGCAGTCCTGAATTTTTTTTAAACATTTTTTGGGGGGTAGTGCAATTTTTCATCTGAGTTATACACCAATAACTAATGTAGAAGTTGAAGAAATTGAATATTTTTGCTAACTTATTCAGTCTGAAATTAATCAAACACCCAATCAAGATGCATTAATAATGGCTAGTATTAGAACATGGAATTTGAAACCAGAAGACAGCAGTTGGAAAATATGGCCTCGGTGACATGTTTCTTCCACAACTACCAAATCACATTGGTACATAATAGCCAAATCACTAAGCCTAGGTCCAGTAAGTCGACACATAACTGTAGCTGTCACGGCCAGTGTTACACTCCTCTGCCACCTTCGTGCTCATTACTGCCAGATTTCCGCATTTTCAAACAAGTTAGATAGAATTTTGACTCTTTCATGAATGCAAAACATTTCATAAAAAAGATAATCAGTGAAGAGTAATGTAATATCTTCCATGTTCGTGGGAACTGACACACATGGATATGTTTGCTCCTCGGGATTAAGTGATCTTGGCATGAATTGGCAGGGGGAAATGTAACTTCCCTTCCAAATGATTTGGTAGACATAAGCGTTACATGGATTTTATAGAGTAAAGCTTGCTCCTGGTTATGCTCTTCTATGTTGGCATAATAACTACTTATTCATTTCCTTTAGCCTGGTCAGATTTTACTCTCCACGGAAATCTGAATGGGTTGAGTATAGTCCAGAGCTAATACTTGCTTTGGAGAATGCAGACCTATAGTGTTGCTTACTTCTGCCCTTATAATTCTTTCTCCACCCTGGTCTGTAATGATGGGCTGAGTCAAGGAAGGACGCTCCTAAGGGATTCAGTATCCATATCTCAGATTTTAGTACTTTAGCCATATAATAAGAACTTCCTCATTCAGATACTCGATATTTTGCTTCAAGTTTTATTTTATTTACTAGCTTTTGTTGGATCTTTCTAGGTCTTCTCATGAAATTCAAGGCCAAGGCAAAAGGACATATTGTATAAGTTACAAAAATAAAATAAACGATACTTTGCTCTCACATAACACCCTAAGCCCCACTATCCCAGGGGAGCCCAGGTGTCCCTGCCCCTGCAGCTCAGGTTCTCACCTCTAGCTCATGTCCCCCAGCGGCACCGAGGGCTTCTTCTGCCCGTCTGGATGGGAAAAACTCCTTCTTAGTGCATGAGGCACCACATGCCACATCGACAAGCTAAGAAGTCAGCCAAGGAACCACGGGCCTTGCCTCACTGTCTTACATGGA
This sequence comes from Nesogale talazaci, assembly GCA_004026705.1. NCBI lineage: Eukaryota > Metazoa > Chordata > Mammalia > Afrosoricida > Tenrecidae > Nesogale > Nesogale talazaci. The sequence continues at coordinate 7,747 of PVJH01011687.1, read as the reverse complement.
GAAGGTTTAGATTTCTTAAGAGCAAACAGTACTTCGCTTGGGAATTTATAGAGCATTATGTAACCAATTCCATTAGTAAAAGCTAAAGCGACAGTTGCCTACCTGTGCCAAATGACTTACAGATGCTTTATTGTCACTGGGTTGACTTTTAGCATGTCTCAGCTGGTAATTCTCAAAGGTTACTGGGAGACACTGGTTTTACTAAATCTGCGCGGCTTGGAGGATCCAAGTCCATCTTCCCGGACTCATGGGGAGTAGGAAACCAAGCAGTCAGTCAAAAGCAGTTCCTGTTGGCTGCCCAGTGTTCCAAGCATAAACGAACATAAGTTTTCACACTAGAGACGTGCTTATTTATATGTGACAGAAAAGACAAACATGTAAGAGTAGAGCAATGAAGTTCATAAATAAAAATTTCTAGCATTGTATTATAAGCAAATGTACAAGCTTATATTTCGAAATGAGTAATGAACTGGAAAGTACAACATGCTCTATTTTCTCTAATTTACTCCCTTCAGTTTTAATATTGGGTAAATATCTTTGTCTATCTAATTAGTTCTTATTTATAAAGGAGACCTATGCACATTTGCACAGTTCCATGCATTTGTTTCACGGAAGTTTGGGATGCAAATTTTAAGGCTATCTCTGACTATTTTCTTCAGAACAGTATAACGACTTTTTCTTGTGTATAAAATTATGTCACTTTTTAGAATAACCTTTAAAGAAGATTTCTCTTATTTGGTGTTGTGTAAAGAACTTGGCACTGAATGTTTCCAAGCATTAAATATGCTCTTTGATATGGTAGCTTGAGTGTCTTTTTCTCCAAAGTATTGAAACATATAAATGGATGATTTTCCCCCTATCTCCTACATTGACCTTTTAAACAAACCTCTACTGTGCTTATTGCTCAACATAGTGAATTAAAGCAGGGAAGTGGATTCCATTTCAAGACATATGTGAAGACAGCACTATAACCTGTCTTGTGGTCTCTCCGGCTTCATGGTCATGTAGTGAGATGTGCCGGGCAGGGCATCTCTTCTCATGAAACTTGCATGCAATGCTTACACATTCTTTTTTTATTATTCCCTTCCTGTCACTGATGTCCCATCTCTCCCCAAACATGAAAACAAAGCTAATTTTCACCCACCTATTGGGAAATGGTGAAAGTGGACATATGGTCTTAGTTTCTATAGACATCTAGATTGTTTATATTTTCTTTTGTGGAATAAATAGGAGAGAGAAGGTAGACTGCATCTTCCAAAACAGGACTTTAGCTGTGCAGTCCTACTTCTATCAAGGGAAGTAAGTATGTTTGATGTCTGTTCAAATACACTTTGCAAATGAGTATTGCTCTGCGAAGGATTCCATAAAATGGAAAGTATATTAGTTATAGTATTAATTTTAAAGGAAGAGATGGCAATATCAGAATATCTGTAGGCTACTTTAACCTTTAAACCCTATAGTTGCAAATTTTACTGATGCTGAAATAGAAAGACTATTAATAATTTTTAAAATGTTAAAAAAGACTATCACAGCTCTGCAACTTACATTAGGTCCACTTTGGGCAGGTGTGTAAAACATTTCAAACATGGCTCAGTGACCCTGCTGGCCTCATGTGGATGCACACGTGGAAAAGGGTGTTTGTTGTCCGGTAAAAACCCGAGGGGCTACCCCATGAGGGGTAAAAATAAACTCCAAGGAGTGAGAGTCATGTAAGGGGCTGAGGAGGAGAGAGGGAATTTGTGCTGACATAGCCATCAATAGTTGTGTCACCCCAAAACTTGCGCCTGGGAGCTCAAATTGGAGAGGGGTGCAATTTAAAGACAGCCGCTGGGTGAGTCATCCCTCACTATGGATTGAAGTGGGTTTCCCCCTCCCCTCCAACATGTGTCCAATATGTGAAGGCCATGGTTGTTAGGGTTGAGCAGTTATGAAATGATGTAAGTTGGTAATCATGTAATATAATAGGACCCCAAAGATGCAATCTGGAGCGAATGAGGGCTAGCGTGGGATGCAACACCCTTACTTGGGTTACAGCCTTGACTCAATGTAAGGGAACAACCTTTGTGGTGTCCCCTACCTTGCCTTTTTTCTTATGGAGATGAAGACAGATATGAGCAGAAAGAGAAGAGCTGGGAGCAGAGAGCCTCCTTTGGACCTCGATATCCTTGATTCAAAAGAAGAATGATGCCAACATACAAGTTCGCCAAGGAGTGCTGGGCCCACCAGTGTCGGAAGGAGATGAGGACCATATTGAGAGGCAACACAGAGAAAACCCCAGAGCTGGTACTCTAATTCAGACTTCCTTGTACCTAAACTATGAGCAACTAAATTGCAGTATATTGAAGTCATATGCTTGTTAGATTTCTGTCATAGTAGCATAAGTCCCCTAATAAGCATAAATCCACTTAATAGCAGCATTAGTCCATGCTCTTTTTCATGGAAATTTACTATTATTTTCATATGATAAGCTTTCAATTAGGCTAGAGCTAACTCTTAAACTGTGGAGATGATACGTATAAAGGTTTTAAGTAGACCCAAATAAATCATTGCCAGGTTCATTTAAAGAGACTTCTTGAATAGTCGATGCTCTGGTCTGGCTTGAGTCAATTTAAAAAATTAGCTCAGAGGAAGCCAGCATACTTCTTTATTTCTATGCCTTCAGACAAGGGAGAGGCCCTTGCTGTTTCTTATTAGGGGCAAGCTTGATATTTTGAGTAAATTTAAGATCGTTGCAGTCACCCAAGGAATATTTCACAAACAAAGCAATAAATTGTCCTAATAGCTTAAAAGAGTTAGTCCAGAATTCTAGAGTGCCTAAATTACTTCCCAGAAAGTTGTTAACTTAATCTTTGTTGGAAACCTCTCAGTGGGAATCATAGGTTGAGAAAGCGCACAGTATTAACTTTCAGCTTTATAGAGGTTGACTTTACACACTTTATGACACATTTGGCATTTGAGAGAATGTCAACACACTCTTTGGTCAATATTGTCTTCCTGACAGAAATAAAAGGTACCCTCTATTTTTAATCCTATTAGAGGTTTCACCACTTTTGATGCTTTAACAGCGGAGATTCAGTTAATTTATCATTTGCCTCTTGAAACAAATTGTAGGTGGAAGAGTGGTTAAACATTAAGCTGCTAAGCACAGTCAGAAGCTTGAAACCACTAGCTGTAAAAGGAGAAAGATGAGATTTTCCACTCCTATAAAGAGCTATAACTTCAGAAACCCATTGGGGAGTTCCACCCTAAACTATAAGAAAGAGTTGAGATCAACTCAATGGTACTGAGTTTGGTCTGGGAGCTAATCTGTTAGTAAAGACTCTGATGTTGAAGAGGTTTCATGACTTGACTAAGTGCTTGCAGACTAAGACAAATGCATCTAAGCCAGTGAAAGCACTGAGAACCACAACTGTTTGATATGCAATGGTGATGACACAGACCAGGCAGCCTTTGTTCTGTGGTGCATGGGGTCAGCAAAGAACTCCCACAGGGAGAAGTTGATGGAGTGGGGGGTGCATAGCACTGCTTAAAAAAGGAAAAGATGCTCACTCTTCTGGTTTCATTTTTGGAAACCAATTAAACTAATGGTTGGTAAATGGCAAATGTAGAAATGGCTCTACTTGTTCATCTTTAATGGTATTTTGACATCTTTCATCAAAATATTTGTAGATCCTTACAGAAGTAAATTAGAAATTATGTCATGCACAATTGCTGAAGACAAATTGGATGTATAAGAAAATACAGTGAAGACAGCTGATAGTGCCTGGCTATCAAAAGAGATAGCATCTGGAGTCTTAAAGGCTTGCAGATAAACAAGCAACCATCTAGCTGAGAAACAACAAAGCCCACATGGAAAAAGCATACAAACCTATATGATCACATGGTGTCAAAGGGACAAGGTAGCAAGCATCAATGAACAAAAAACATATCACGGTGAATGGGGGGGGTGTGCAGACTGGGGACTCAAAGCCCATCTGTAAGCAACTGGACATTGCCTTACAAAAGGGTCATCGGGAGAAGATGAGCTAGTCAGCGTGCAGTGTAGCAATGATGAAACATACAACTTTCCTCTAGTTCTTAAATGCTTCCTTACCCCCACAACCAATATCCCAATTCTACTTTACAAATTCCATTAGACCAGAGGAAATACACTAGTACAGATAGGAACTGGAAAAACAGGGAATCCAGGACATATGAAACCCCTAGGACCAGCGGTGAGAGTAGCGATACCTAGAGGGTGGAGTAAAGGTGGGATAAAAAAAAAAAGGTGGGATTATAAGGATCCACATATAACCCTGTCCCTGGGGTATGGAGAACAGAAAAGTGGGTCAAGGGAGATGTCATACAGTGTAAGATATGGCAAAATAATAATAATTTATAAATTATGGAGGGACAGGAAGGGAAGAGAAAATGAGCTAATTACAAGAGCTCAAGTAGAAAGCAAATGTTTTGAGAATGGTGATGGCAACACATGTACAGATGTGCTTGACACAATGAATGTATGTATGGATTGTGATAAGGGTGTGAGAGTCCCCAATAAAAGGATTTGAAGAAAGAAAGAGAGAGAGAGAGAAATCATGTCATGATAAGAACTTGGATTATCGGCCTTTTGGGGTATTTCCAAGTGAGTCTGGTATAAAAAGTTCTAACATAAAGTAACATCTTTGCTTCAAAAGCAAAAATTTTTTGAGCCAAACATCTTTCTTAACAGCAGGAGTTGCATGTCAATGAGCATGTTGGATTTTTAAGAAAGCATTTCTCAAATTCACCTTGGAATCCCTGTGTTATTAAATCCTCAGGAACACACACTATTTCTGGAAACCCTGACATTCATGGTACAAGATAAAATTTCTAATTTGTTCCATTGAGTTATATATACACCAAGTCATTATCATATCTGGAACATAATAGGGAAATAATTCAATAGTTTATAAAATTAAAATGTGCTTTAGTTCTTAGTAGTAACAATATTATGATAACTTAAAAAGGGCTAGATTTCGTCTTTTTTTTCCAGTTAGAAAAGTATCATAGACTCTGACTGCAATTTTACATATTAATAAGCATAACAAAGTATAAAACTAGAATTCTTTTATATTTAGCTATGCAAGATTATGGAAGTATGGAAAAGGAATTAGATCTCTCAATACAGATGAGAAAATACATCCTTAAGGAATAAATTTTCCATAGCACAAAGTTACATTTGTTCCATAGTGACTGTACTAAAATAACTTATCTGAAAGCCCTGAACACTTTAAATTAATGGAAAAAATGAGGAGAGCATTAAACTCTCATTACCCTAGTTGGTGATTTATGGATTAGGTTTAATCGTTTAAGTATTCCCCTCATCGACTTAGAACTGTATCTTCAAATTTTAAATTTATGTTAATAATTCCAGGTTTCCGTGCTGTTTTTGACAAACGCAATCTATTAAAAACTTTGCTTTACTTTGGTGGGAAAATTTCTAAAGTTCTACCTGATTGAAATCTGATCAGAAATGGGAAACTAGAAACCAAACCCAAACTCACAGCCACTGAGAGTTGATTCAGACTCACAGGGACCCAGAGATGCACAACTTCTCTGGGATTGCTGCGGCTGTACTTCTGTGGGAACAAGAAGCCTCATCTTGCTCACACAGACCTGCTGGTGAATTCCCAACTGTTGACCTTGAGGTTCATCAACATGCAGTGCATAATCTGCTCCACTACCAGGGCTTCTAGGAACACAGAAGGACAATTTAAAATAGTTAGATATCAAAGGAGTGGAGTTAACGTTGCAAGAATTCAGTCTCCAATTTATGAAGGGATTAATTTTCTGTTTTGAAAAGGGTGATATTTCTAACATTTCTCTCCTGACATGTGTCTACAGGTCAGCCAAATCCCATTAAGAAACATATCAAAACCTGGTCAGATTTCAAAACCTGGAAACTCCCAAAACATATGAGTAGGAAAAAAATTCTTCAGAATGATCTATTGAAAACCATAATCAAGAAATGGGGAAATTGACAGCAGATAAGGTTAAAAGTGTACCTAAAGGGGCTGAGCCCTGGTGGTGTAGTGGTTAAGTGCAGGACTGTGGCCCACTGTCTTGGAGGTTCAAATCCAGCAGCAGCTCTCAGGTACAAGGCTGGATAGCTCCCATGACAGAGATGCCCACGCCCCCCCCAAAAAAAGTGTACCCAAAGGAACTGCAAGTTAGCAGTTTCGTCTTTCTTAAAGAGTTTCAATACTACCCTGATTGTGTTTGTGTTTGTCTGACTTGTGAACAAACATTCAAAGACAGGTACAAGAATAAATACTCTTTTGCACAGAACTCATTATTCAGGATGAATTTTGATACAGATAAGAAGGGTCATGTCTTTAAATAAGAGTTTCAATATGATGGGCCAGAGCAATTGTTAATTGGTTTCCTTTATTACACATTTGAGAATTTTTGGTAATTTAGATAGATGATAGCAAGATAGTTGGCAAATACACTAAAAAGTTTCTGATCATCACTCTTCCAAACATTACATTTGTCTATGTGAATGTGCCCTGATATCTATCTATGTGTTTGTATACTGACTCTAAATGTAAGATAAAATAAACTTTAAGCAGTGTGCTATATAACCCACTAGTTTTTCCTCCTAAAATGGTTCTTTCTTGCTTTCCCCCATTTCCATTCAACTCTTTTTAATTAGTGCTGTTATAACAGAAATACTGCAAGTGGATAGGCTGAACAGAAATGTATTATACCAACGTGTAAAAGGATAGAAATACAAACCCATGGTGCCTTTACAGGGAAGTTTTCTATATTTTCTGACCTAGTTGAAACAGCATGACTCCCTTAGATAATTTCTATGAAGTACTCTTTAATCCATGAACAAGAATATCTCAAGATCACCTTTTAATGAAATAACAGACTGGCATACAAAATTAGAGAAATGATCTATGAGTAAAGAGGTCTTAATTTAAAAAAAAAGCCCATTGACTCCATTTACAGAAATAACTAAAACTTAAAATAAAATGACTTTACGAGAAAGGATGTGGGGTAGTTACATAATCTCGTGTCACTTTGAGGATTAAGAGTGCCAATTATTGTATAGCCAATGAGGCCTCTGTGTGGGCAGGGCCTTCCTGTGAGGATTCTGGGAACTCCTATATGTCCTCCTTGGAGATGGGAGACACTCTCTCTACTCTCATTCCCTTGGGGATTCTCTACTGGCAAGACTCACTGCTTAGGAGACATTACAACTGATAAGACACAGGAGCAATGCTAGAGCTCTGGAGCTGAAGGAGCCATGGGGAGACTCCTGTCTATACTGAGATGCCTCCACCGACACTGACATGCCTCCACAAGACTTTCCCCCCACTTGTCTGTGATCTTCCTGGATTTGGTGTCACTGCTTGTGTTCATTTGAGTCTGAAGAGGAATTTATAGACTGGTATGGAACATATGGCTAATATAGGAACTATGGGCTGATCGGGACTGGGATGCTTTCTCAGTATTCAATTGCTCTTGCATATAAAGCTCTTTCCTATACACATATGAGTGGCTATGAATTTGTTTCTTTAATCTACTCAGACTAACACAGAATGTTACTTTGAGGACTAAGGGCTACTGCTGCAGACCATGGTTTTTTCAACTGTATCATATGCAGGTGAAAGTTGCAAATTTGAAAAAGAACAAATGCTTCTGTCTTGGAACAAAAACAGCTAGAGTAATCTTTAGAGGCAAGAATGGTGAGACCCCATCTTATAGTCTTTGGACA
>PVJH01011686.1:0-67659 GCA_004026705.1 Nesogale talazaci | reverse complement strand
AATCATATCTCCCATCTGAGTTGACCGTATGCCCTGTCCTGTATCAATAACAATTTCTAGGACAATGCTATGTGTCAATGGGTTTAACTTTGGGTTTCTGGAAATAACCGAGCCAAATGCAGGAATACTTCCAAAGGTTAACATAACTAGCCTAGACTAATTAGAATAAACATTTTTAAAATAAGGAGAACATAGATAAAATCTAATTGAATAGACATGATCATAATTGATTGAAAAATCAGATTATAAAATACATTTAGAAGGAGAATTATAAAGGAAAATTAAAAATCATTAAATGATTTTTTTGCATCAAATACTATTCAAATATATATTTGACTGCATTTGTCCATTGAAACTGAAAAAGTTAGAGCTATGGATCTTGAAAATTTTCTCTGTAATAAAATGCAGACTAATAAAGTTTTTTCTAAATTCTAGAGAAAACATTAAATTAAAATCCTAGTTTATATAAAACTATTAGGATATATTCTTGAATATTATAGAAATTACAGAAACACAGTTGATGGTTTCTATAAGTTAACTGGAATTCATTTAACAAGTCTAAAGTAAATAAACTCCCCAAATCAGATATTTAGGTATTAGCCCTTCAATAACATCAGAAAGAAGCAATGGTAACATTGAAATGGTAACATTTAAAATAAATTGTCTATTCAGATGAACCAAAAAAAAAAGTACTTAAGGAGCAAATGATCTTTCTAAAATGCCATGAAAATTAATCTCTCTGCTTTTTAAACTGTGTCAGAAAAATGCTAGAAAATACAGCAACATAATGTTATTGTGCTTAAAAAGTCAAAAAGTCATATTTGAACAATTTTTCTTTTAAAACTCATACACATATTTCCAGATTTACGTAATTTGCAATAAGAAAGACAGAATAGGTCAAATGTATAACTTATCTCAGAGAGTTGAGATATTTCAAATGATTCTTTTTTAAATGGTACAATTTTAAGTGGTTTACTTCCTTTGGGGACTCTTAAATCACAGTAGAATTTTCACTGGGTTGGAAAAATATTTCTCACAATTTCTCATAATTAGTAGAGGGTTTTACATACTAAGTGCCTTTTCATGAATAAAGCTACATAAAATATTAACTCCTTCTTATAAGTTTTGTGGATTATAGGTCAAATTTTTCACCTGAACCTACTAGTTGTGTCTATTTATATAATACATTTAATCAGCCCTAAAACTATTTATTTATTATTTTGAGAGCTTGCATTCTTTTTTGCACTAATGTTTATAAATAGTTTATATTAACACATGAGGATTTTGGCCTTCTTAACATTGAGTCCAAAATCTTCATTTTATAATATAGTAAACATAATTATTTATAAATATATCTTAAAAACATTTTTATAAGGTGAATAACTGCTTTACTTATTTTGTATTCTTAGATATTTGAGACTAGATTATGTAAGAAACAAGTGATAGAACTGTATGACCAGAAGAAGCATTACAAGTAAATAATTTTTACAGGGTTGTTCATACTCCATGGACAATCAGATGGATTTTTTGATCCCAATCAATATTCAATACTTAATACTAAGTCTCAATCAAAGAAGACTTAGTTCTTATAACATGGTCCTGCTTGATACTAACGGTCATAAAGAGATCACTGACGGTAAGGATGCTGCAACAAAGTGTGGAGAAGAAAACAGATGGTGCCCAGCTATCAACTGGAATAGTGACTGAGGTCTGAAAGGTTTGTATTCAAACAGTCATCTCAGTGAGGCTCAACTAAATACAAGTGGATGAAGCACACCAACCTATGTGATTCAAAGATGATAACAACAAAACCAAAAAAATATATGAAGGGAAAACCATTAGGTTGTAAGCCCTCCAATAGTAGAAGATTGTAGCAGACACTAGGAGCCCAATATCTATTTGTAGAGAGTTTAGTCAGTGAAGCCTCTTATAGACCCCTCTGTTTACACATAAGGGAGACATACAGCTTTACTCTCAGATGGAGATTATTGTGAACTTGATCATGGTGGAACAGACTACAGTATAATGTGGTACCTGGTCATTCGACCTCCCTCTTGACTTAACCTAACGTGTCTCTATGCTTAAATATTTTGTTTGTTCCATGACAGGAATTTCTTTTCTGGCTTTTAAAATATTGTGGTGGTCTTTTCTTTCCTATACTTTATAGTATTATTATATTTCTATTATTTGTGTTAGTCCAGGTAGACTAGAGAAACAAATTCATAGACATGCATATGGATAAAAGTGTAAGGTTTATATACAAGAGGAATGGGACATTGAGAAAGCATCCCAACCCAGTCCAGTCTAAGGTCACAAGTCCTATATTAGCCCAAATGCCTGATACCAGTCTCCTTCCCACTCACAAAGTCATAGGCCAGTAGGTGCAGTGTCCCCATGCTAGTGGAGGTCTCCCCATGGCTCCTCACTTCCAGGGCTCAGGGTCTATGAACAGCATTCAGTGGTGGTAGAAGCAACTCAGCACTGGCAGGGGTCTCCACTTGGATTCTCTACCTTCACAGGTCTGTTCCATCAGAGCAAGGCCGTGTGGCTTCTCCTCCGACTCCTTCAGCTCCTCGGATGCTGTCATCAGCTCCTCTCTGTAGTTTGTCATCTTGTAGACTGAATCCCAAAACTGGGGAGATGGCTTCTCATCTCCATAAGAGAAATACAGAGAGATTTCCCAGAAGTCTCAGGAGAAAGCTATGACCACACAGAGGCTTCATTGGCTACTCAATGGCTATCTCCAGATTAACAGGTTAGATTTTACCCCTACATCTCAATCATGAAATTGACATAAGCACATGACTGCCACATTATTTTATTATTAATTTCTTTTCTCTCTTTTGTTTCTCACTTTACGAAACACAGAAGTAATGGATGAATCGGGACAATAACAGATACATTGCTTTATCTGGGGCTGGAATTCAGGAGGGGGAGGGAGCACTAGAACTGATTGTGATGATGTATATACAATTCTTTTAAAAGTGACAACAACAGATGTATATTTTTTGCATCAAGAAAACTACCAAAGAAAAGACTTCAAAGTTGACCAATGGTTATCATGGCAAAAAGAGGAAGAGACTTTGTTTATGTTAAAGATGCTGGTATAAAAAAAATTTTAAAAGATGCTGGAATAATTTGGAAAAGGTTATCAAAAATAGTTGTAGAACAAAGTATAATCAATGATACTGAAGGATATATATATATATAGACTGTGTTAAGTTAGATAATTCTTTATTGTGTATATTTTGCCACAATTAACAAATAATAGTTATACTAAGAATCAGTACAACGAAGAAGTATATGTGCAAAAATTGATTATGGTAAAGAGTTGTGTCACAACTCTTCTGGATATGATTAACTATTGAATTGTATAATATGGGGAAGTAGTGCCAAGAAAATAGCAATAAAAACCAAAGCATAACAAACAATTTTTGAAAGTTCTAATTTGGGTAACTGAAAACCTTTGTTCAATTTTTTTACTGTTCCTATTCCTTGTGTCATAAAATTAATGTTATAATTGTATAATGGTGATTTCAATTCTTAGTTCTTTCCAGTGAGAGGAATATTTAGAATGACTTAGGAAAATAACCCAATGTATAGATGTTTACTCTGCCTCATCCTATTTAGTTTGAAGACTTTAATGTATCTAGCTAAATATGAATTTAATAATATGGTCTAGAAGTATTAATAAGCATTACTATTGATGGAAAATAGTCATAGAAATTACATGAAGAGAAAATTAGATCGAAGCATTTGCTGATGAAAACACAAACTGCAGCCTTCAGGACCAAAGAGTAAATGGAAAAAACAATTGAGTTTTTTTTCTCTCAGAGGTAATGCAGACCTGACTCAAGCCATGGACTTTTCAATGGACTTATGTGCATGTGAAAATGGGCAATTGAATTAGGAGGATGGAGGAAGAATTAATGCATTTGAACTATGGTATGATGAAGAATATTGAAAGTATCATGGACTGCCCAAAGAACAAGCTGATATGATTTGGAAAAGATAGAAAAGATATCTTTTCTTAGAGGAAAAGATAGTGAGGCTTTGTCTTACATACTTTGATCATTTTATCAGGGAAGACAATTCCTGGAAAAGGACATTTTGCTTGGTCAAGTAGATGGGCAGTGAAACCGAGGATGACACTCAATGAGATGCATTGACACCTGGCTCAGGACTGGGTTGTGTTTCCTTCATTTGTGTGAAGAGTTGCTATGACTGGAAAGGACTCAACAGTGCCTCCTTACAACAATAACAAAAACAACATATTCACATTAACAAGCATAACTAGTAAAAAAAATGCTCTGTGTTCCTCAGTTGAACTTTATAATTTTTTAACTTCAGTTCTGGGCAGCATTTATAATAGTCTTTTAAGAAGAATGGTGATAGCTGAGTGGGTGAATCAATAACTCAGAGTAAATCCATATTCAGTTGTAGCTCTGAAAAAGAGTCAGTTCTTTCATTTCTTGCTAGAATCCACCCTGAGTTGAACTAGAGCTGAACATGGAAGCACTAGTGTCTGCCACTATAAGAACATAGGCACACATTTTTTTCCATTTCTGCATAATGCAAAACCAGTGAGTTAGTCTGGGTGGACTAGAGTAGCAAATTCATAGACAGTCATATGTGTGTAAGAGAGAACTTTATATCAAGCAGCAATAGTATGTTAAGAAATTATGCTAGCTCAGTCTAGATAACATCCATAAATCTGATATCAGCCCTTATGTTCATTACCAGTCTATAAATTCTTCTTCAGACTCACACAGTAATGCAAAGATGCTGAATGCAGGAAGAAAGATCACAGAGCAATGGGTGGAAAGTCTCCTGGATCCAGTGGGGGTAGAAGTCTCTCAGTGCTAGTGTGGGTCTCTGTGTGGCATCTCCAGCTTCTGGGCTCTAGCATAGCTTCATGTGTTTTGGTAGCAGGAATGTTTAACAGGGAGTATGTGCCCTGCCTCCAGTGAGCAATTTAATTCCTTAGTACCACCAAAGGTAGTATTCAAGCTGTGACCCGATTGACAGGCTAAACTCACCCTCTCACTCTTAATAGTGTCAAGTTGACACCAAGTTATGTAACTACAACAACCAGTGATATGGCACTGTTAGTCCAGGTAAACTAGAGAAAAAAATTTATAGACACACATATGGATATAAAGGTAGGATTTATATACAAGAGGAATAGAACATTAAGAAAGCATCCCAACCCAGTCCAGTTCAAAGTCATAAGTCTGATATTAGCCTATATGCCTGATATCATTCTATACACTCTCCTTCTGACTCACGAAGTCACAGGTCAGTGGGTGCAGAATCCTGATGCTGGCAGGGTCTTCCCATGGCTGCTTGCTTCCAGCACTCAGAGTCCATCAACAGCATCCAGTGGTGGTAGAAGCAACTCAGTGCTGGCAGGGGTCCCCACGTGGATTCTCCAGCTTCAGAGTTCTGGTTCCAATAGGGTAAAGCCGTGTGGTTTCTCCTTTGGCTCCTCCAGCTCCTGGGACGCTGCCATCTTATCTGTAATTCGTTGTCTCTGAGACTCACTCCCAACAACTGGGGAGATAACTTCTCATTTCCACCAGGAAAATATCGCGAGATTTCCCAGAAGTCTCAGGAGAAAATCATGCCCATATGGAGATCTCATAGGCTACTCAATGGCTAGCTCCAGATTAACAGTCTAGACACCACCCCTACATCTCAACCATAAAATTAACATAAGCACATGACCGCCACAGGCACTACCAAAATCAGGGTATATAAAATGTTACAGAATGTACTTTTAACATTAGAGAATTTAAAAGTAACAACTTTTAACACAATGACTAATTCACATGTTTTCCAGGATTATTTTCCAATCCCTTTAGTTTACTCAGAAATAGTACTGAAGTAGAGAATCAAGTTTGACTTAAGAATTGTTTCTGTTTATTTTCTCTTCAGACTTATAACATGCAAATTGGTAAAATTACATGCCATAACTAATTTTGAAACTAATGGGGTGTTTACACTTGAAATATATTTAAGATTATTTTGTGATTGGCATTTTTATATATAAATGGAATATAATATAAAGTATGTTCTTATCAGTAAAAATAGAACATTTTACGTAATGAAATTCTTACTGTATTTAACTTCTATCATTTCCGCTCCAAAGAGAAGATAATGTTACATGATAAGGTTTCTTTATTCATAAATACTTCAGTATCATTTATACAGAGAAACTATGTGCACAGAATTTAAAATGTAACAGAAAATCACAGATATACACAGCCATGTACAACATTGTGTCTTATTTAAATATAGAATTTAGACTTAGTTTTTAAATGTTATCTTTTATAAAGTTTTTCTTTTGGCCCTGAAGATGATACTTATGGTTCTGGGCCATTCTCATAATTAGTAACAGATCCAGCCATTGCGTCTCATAGGAATTTTCAATTACTAATAGAAAAAAGTAGATCACCATGTCCTTTTTACTGCTACATCTTAGTCTAACGTCTAGACAGACTGAAGAAACTAGTTAAATCTCATAACAACACACACGTGCCCATTGACATACGATGTGCTTGAGGTGTGTTGACCAAGTCTTCACTATTGTTATAATTAGGTTTCATCAAGTGAGTTTCCAGTCTTTGTGATCCTATGCAAAGCAGAAGGACACATCGTTAGGTCCTAGATCCTTACAATTGTTTGAGCCCATTGTTGTAGGCAGTCTCTAAGTCCATCTTGTCAAGGACCTTCCTCTTTTTTCCTGCTCCCCTAATTGACCCAACATGATATCCTTCTCCCCAACTGCTCTCCTGATAACATGTCTAAAGATGAAGTCTCATCATCCTTGCCCCCCAGGAGCATCCTGGCTGTACTTCCTCCACAACTGTTCAATATCCTTAGCCAGCACCATAATTCAAGCACATCAATTTTTACTCACTCTTCCTTCTACCATATCCAACTTTCACATGTACTATAGGAGGCAAGGCTTTTATGACAGAACCACTAAAGTGTCCGAGAGACAGCACACAGATTCAGTCAAGGGTACACCAACAACCCTTACAGGAAATAACACTTCTGTGGCCTGCAGCTGGAGTTAGTGAGACATTTATCAAGGCCTCAATCCCATTGCCCCCGAGTGGATGCAGATACATGCTAACCCATCTGATTCAAATAATTGTGCTCTGTTTTCAATGGCTTCTTTTAAAAGGTAGACCATTTCATCTTTCTTCTGAGGCTCCTTTGGGTGGACTTGAGCTTTCATTTTTTGGTTAGCAGCTGAGCATGCCACTTTAACTGACAGCACCAGCTGACTTAAGCATTTATACACCCTAGTGAGACTTCCTTTGCTATAAAGAATACTGTACAGACCTTTCATCATCTTCACATGTACAATTTGACTTTATGTGATATACTCTTCACACTTTTCTATGAAACTTTCCCATTTTCCTTCATAGATAACTTAAAAAAATGTAAGCTACACCCTTTAGGAACTTAAAATAGAATGAAACAAAGCAAAACAACAAACTTCTCCAAAAATTACTGCAACAGTAATAATTTAGGTGCAATTATTGGTAGCAATGAGTTAATAGTTGGGCTACTATCTGCAAGACTAGCAGTTCTAAACCACCAACTGCTCTGTGAAAGGAAGATGAGACTTTTTACTGAATTTTAGAAATGCATGGGGCAGTTCTATATTTATTCTACAAGATCACTATAAATCAGAATAAAATCAATGGAAGTGAATTTGAGTATTTATCATTTATTTATTGCAAATAAAAGTAGTTTGATTTTTTAAAAGAGGTTGTTTTACATTTTTATGTGCCTTGATTCAAGATATTTATCCAGCCTTTCGATATATGGCTTGAATATGCAGATAATCCTTTTGGCCAAGAACAGTAGCAATACAGTTGATATGGGAAAGGAAGCCTTGCAAGTTGCAATATTGAAAGATTTCACATCTTGTAGCAATCAGCAGATATCTCCATATTTTGACCAAAATGGACAGCATTTCACATTTGCAAATCCATGACAATGAATAAAAATGAGGAATAAAAATTAAAAATGAAGACATATAAAATCTACATTATTTGCATGAAAATGTGGTATAAAGAGAGAGTCTACAGTGAAATGACTAAGCACTTGTCTACTAAATGAAAGGCCAATCATTGGAATTCACCAGAGAAGAGAATTCACCAGAGAGAGAAGCCCTGGTGTGGCAGTCATGTGCTTATGTTAATTTTATAATTGAAATATAGGGCTGGAGTCTGGCCTGTTAATCAGGAGAAAGCCATTGAGTAGCTGATGAGGCCTCAGTTGGGCATGTCTTTCACCTGAGACTCCTGGGAAATCTCGCAGTAATTCTCTCGTGAAGATGAGAAGCCATCTTTCCCAGTTGTTGGGAGTTAGTTTCAGAGATGATTAATCACAGACAAGCTGGCAGTGTCGGAGAAGTTGGAGGAACCAGCAGAGAGACCACTCAGCTTTGCCCTGATGAAGACAGACAGACCTCAGAAGCTGGAGTGGCATGCTATTGATGGACCTGAGCCCTGGAAGCGAGGAGCCATGGGGAGACCCCTGCCAGCGCCAGAATTCTGCACCCACTGACCTGTGGCTTCCTGAGTCGGAAGCAGACTTTATAGACTGACTTTGGGCATTTGGGTTAATATCAGACTTATGACTTTGCACTGGACTGGATTGGGATGCCTTCTTAGTGTCCCATTTCTTTTGTATATAAACCCTTTCCTTATACCTATATGCGTGTCTCTGAAATTTGTTCCTCTAGTCTACCCGGACTGTCACACCTGGCAATGGTCTCCTGCAGAGATTAGAGGAAAGACTAGTACTCTAACTCATGTTGTAAGGCCTCTATGAGTTTGAATAGCACACACAAGTACAAGATAAAGGAGACACAGTAAGGTAGATGGATTAATTTATGAGAAATTGAAGCATGCAATTGTGGGACTGGGAAATCCAAAATTTGGTGGTTAGGCAACAGGCTGGAAATGCCAATACTACATATCTTGTAATTGACAGGACAGGCGGTGGAGGAGTGAAAAAAAATTTGACCAGATGTCTCTAGAGAGGATGCAGAATACTTGAAAGGGGAACTCCCTCTTTGTCCGAAAACCTTCATTTCATTGAATGAGGACTTTCCACATAAGGAGAATATTGATTCTCTCTTCACTTAGTGATCATCTTACTATCCAATCTTTCACATTTACAACAATAGTAAAACACCTACTATCAAACTCTTCTACACCTTAACTTTGCATGCATGGCAGTATAAAACATGAGGTATGAATTGAGACTAAACCTCACTGGTTGGGAAGGTTAATGTTATTTATCCACTTCGCTGGGTCATGATGCTTGGTGGTTACAGTATAATTTGGCATTTGTGTAATGATGAATTGGTAATTATGAAATAATGAGTCATCCTCCACTTTGGATCTGATTAGGTCATCCTCTTACTTTACACAAACTTTTGGATAATGATTTTATTTTTGGAACCTATACATGCCATCCATGATGCAACAAGAACAGACAACAGAGAAGCAGGCTGTCTGCTCTTGAGTAACTAGCCACTGCAAAAAATTTTTCCTAGATTCATACTTCATACATTCCGAGTTTCAATTATTAATTCATGTTTGTATTGTTTCTTCTCATTTTGAGTTCTTCCCCATTACCACAGTAAGGTCTGATAGTTTTTATTTCCACCTCTGTCATGATGGTGATCTCTATTCAGAGATGGCAACTCTTAGTCATATTTTGAGTGTCTTCTTACCTGAGGGACTCATCTTGTGGTACTATCTCTGACAATGTCTTGCTACTTTTCATGAAGTTTTTCAGTATATGAGAAGAAATTGATCCTGTCTAATTTTTTTTTCTATAAATAATCCCTTGTAAGTGAACAACCTATTCCTTCAATGTAGTCTCTTCCTAGCCTGGAAGGTCTGCTGAGATCTGTTCACCTTGCATGACCCTGCTAGCAATGGCAATACCAGGGACCTGGGTTCCAGTGTTACACAAAGAAGCACACAAGCCACCACTGTGTGACAAATCAGCAAACACATTCTTAAACATGACTGAGTCAGAATCAAACCGGTTGCAGTAACACAAGTCACAATGCACCTTGACCCATGAGACATTAGACCTCTGTTAGTAAGCCTTAAGACTTAATTTAGGCCCCTGTTAATAAGATGTACAACTCAAATCACTGCCACTTACTATATTGAACCTGGAAAATAGGGTTTCTATCATTTGGCTAAAAACAAGCCCATGACTTACTTGGTTGAACAAATAGGAGCAGTATGTTGAATATAGTAATATATAAAATGCTTTAAAACCATAATGAAAATATCAAATCATATTCTTAACGAAGATAAATTAAGAGCCCAAATTCATATCTCTGTTACAGTGCTTCTCAGGATGGTTCTCATCCTTGGTTCTTGGTGTTCTTAGAAGAAAGAATTCAACCAAGAGACATAGCATCTGGAAAATCATAGGGAAGTCTTATTGCAAGGAAGAGTTCAGCGCAGCACAGGAAACTTTCAGTGCCCTTGGCATAGGCGCAAGCTTGTAGCTAAGGAGAGCGATTTGAGTGCACCGCTTACCTGGTAAGGTTCCATTTTATCGCTCCTTCCCCACATTTGAAGTTGTTTTATTGTCTAGGTGTGATTGACCTGGGTTTCCTGGATTAATTTAGGGTCAATTTCTAGATATTATTGATTCAGCTCCTTTAAGGTTGTTTTTCTGGTCTATTTTTCCTTCCTGTAATTGGGATTCACTTTGTTGCCCTTCCTTGTTTCTGAGCTGTCTAACTACCTAACCTTTCTCCACTCAAACTTGGGACCAAACTTGTTCTGGAAATTGATCTTTGTTTGGGAGCTACTTCCTATTAAAATAGGGCCAGGAGATATCTTGGTTCCAGTCTCTTGCTGTAGGTCCAGGGCAGTGGTGGCATGTATCAGGGCCCGAACTAACAGCAGTAAGGAGTTTATGTTACTTGACAGTTCCTTTTTGTTTTGTTTTGTTTTTGTTTTGGGGGCATCACTGCCCTCTGATGGTGGGAATAGGAGGCCCAGTGTTGCTGGTGGATTTGAACCTCCAATCCAGTGGGCCACAGTGCTGCACACAACCACTACGCCACTGGGGGTCAGCCTGACAGTTCGTTAGGGGGCAGTGATGCTACCTTGAAGATGGCATATTACTGAATTTTCATAACCACTTGGAATTTAATGGTTAAGCGAGGCTAAAGGAAAGAAAGGTGTATACAAGAGGCTAAGTTCAAAATAAGGACAAATTGTAGTATCTAGGGAGGAAAAGGTACTCTTTAATCTTTGACACTATCTAAGGTAGGACCTTCCAGACCAGAAAGGGGAAGAGAGATGGTGAATTCTAAGTCCTTTGGGTAGGAACATTTATCTTTTTCTTGAAAGGTACTTCAGCCCCTTGAATGGTTCACTGGTTTAGGTTATTGTGCTCTGTGATGCAGGGTCCATGACAGAAGTAGTCTCTCCTCTGGGCTACCAGATATAGTAATATAGAGAAGTTTGATTGGGTCTGCGTGATCGATCGAGCTGGTCATTCTGGCACTTTCACTGCGGTGGAGGCAAAAAGGAAAACAGGAAAGGGCCCCTTCCATCTCCAAGAAGTCGGGATCTGGGTGATCCATCTTTCCAGTTCTGTATGAGAAACTGAGTTCCATATTCAGCAAGGGAGAGGCCTGAGATCCCTCAGATTGCTTATCTGAAAATCGAATTCTTATAGCAGCCTTTGATGCTTGGCTAGGGAAGTTAAACCTAACCATTTTGTTAGTTTACTTGGGCTGTTGGTGTTTGTGGGTACCTAAGGGGTTGTATGGGTTTACTTGATTTAGCTGCCTATTCTGGACACTTTCACTGCTGTGGAGTAGTGGAGTAGTGGAGAGTAGGAAGTATCTACCAAACAAGACTTACAATGGCGTTAGCTTGAGCTGGTCAATAGCACAGACAGATCTTTATTCCAAGTAAAGCTAAGGAAAGGGCCTTTCTCCAGGATAACTCTGTCCACTGACACAATTTTCAAAGAATATGGTTAAAGGTTTTGTTGATCTTTTCAACTCTATTAAAGAACTGTGGTCTCCAGACAATGTGGAGGTGGTATGAAATACTAAAGCATTGGCTGCCTCAATGGCTGACGTAGAAGGACGCAGGGAGGGCCATTATCACACTGGAGGATCTGAGCAGGCTAAATTACAGTGCTGTTTCTGTCTATGCTGGGAATGCCTCCACCCATCCTATAAAAGTGTCCACGAAGACAAAAAAGATAGTTTTGAATCTAGCATAAAGGAAAGAATGAATAGAATATTCACAATTCTTAAGGAATATATAAAAACTAAAATGAAGGGGATCAGATTTAAAAGGATTTTGGAAAGCACATGGGTGGCACGCTTTTTGAATCAGGGGAACAACAACCTGAAGTCCTACAAACTGCTCTAGCACCAGCTTCCACTCTGACCTTGGTTATGAACTTATTAGAGTTAGAGATTCCCATTCACTAGTCACTGACACTAGGCTCAGGCTTCAGCCACCCATTACCTTCAAACAGACAGACACACTGGAGCAGGTATATTTTGTGTCATCTTCATGTTACATGTCCAACAGTCTGTGACCACTGGGACTCTGCTAAGGCAACTTCTGTATTCGCCTACAGTGCAGGGTGCCCAGGGCTCCAGCAAAGAAGCATCCTGGTCCCAGTGGAATTCTAGCCAATGTGGCCCCACATTGGGCAAAAATAGAGGCCTTTCATGTGTGCCCAATACACTGAAGTATAGTTTTAGAGGGATTCAGGATAATCAGCCTGTTGTTTCAATGTGGGCTGTGTAGGGGTGTGTGTATGCATTTCCCATTGACTGCAGGCTGTGGAGCAGGATGAACAAGTTGGCTTGTTCAAGTTGTCCAAGTTGGCTGAATTACTCTCTGCAGGCCCCCAGAGATGTTGTCCTGGTCTGGGTTCCTCCAGTCAGGGAACAATTGCTATCAGTCCCAAGCTCTCCTATGCATGGTTTTTCTGAGGACCGAGCCCGGTACAAGGACAAGAGGGATTGAGGGTATGGTTGCACTGGTAGATGGAGTACCAGAATTTGTCTCCTTATTTTGACACAGAGCCTGCCACACCAGCTCAGATTCATGAACGTACATCATTGGCAATGGAGTATATGTGGATTGTGTAAGCCTGATGCTGGGCTTTGAGATTCCAGTGACCACATATGACCCATTCCAGAGTCCCTGCAAGGTCTTTGCCAGGAACCTTCTCCGCTGTTGAAAATGCACCCAGTGAGTCTCCTGGACAGGTAGCACTGGGCCTGGCATCATGGCGAGTGCCTGATGGCAGTCTGAAGTATTAGGCTTCCGGAGGCTGGGCATAATTGGGAAGGATCTAGTGAAAGCAGCATCTTTCTAGTGGCACATGGGAAAAGGAAGAAAGGGAAGGGGAAAGACCTTCTGGGAAGGTCCTTATCAGAAATAAGCAGATTAACAGCAATGGACAATCTAACACGTGAGTTTTTTATATTAAAGAATTTCTTACCTACCCACAGGACAAATAACCCTAGTGACAGAACCAATGATGTTGTGTTAGGGTGAAGTGGTTTTCAGCCTCTATTCTTATTCTTCTTGGGAAAAAGGACTCAGTCAAAAGACAGAACCTGTAGAAAAATGTAAGAAAGCTTGATGAACAGTCAAACCACAGAGATTTAGAGAATCATATGAAAGCTTGAATACACTTGACCGAGTATCAAGAGGGCAGCCTAGTGAGAAGTCTGAGTTCACTGTTTGCCTGATAGGAATCCCTTTTGTTGTTTGCCCTCACCTTTGGGATTACGCTTCTGGTCAATGTCTAGATGTTATTGGCCTAGCTTCTATGATAAATATTGCCTCCTGCTGGGCAATTTATAGGGACACTGCTTCAGCTTCTTTGGGGTTCTTTGGTGGACGATTTTCTCATTTCCAGTGTTGAGTTCCTTCCCTCACCCCCCTGGCCCTCTATCTTCCATTTACCACAGAAAATTATCTAAGTATGTCAAATTTCTATCTCAGATGATAACTTCAGGTCTCCAATAATAAAGGTTATTTGTTAAAAATATGTTAGCTAAATATGTTAGCTTTTCTTTTTTGTATCAGAAAACAGGATAGTTTAAAAAGGGCTATAAGGGTGGGGGTACAGACAATGACAAAAAGGGATTATAACACTGGTACAGGCCTACCTTCTCTTCTTAAACAAGCCAGAAGTTAATCTTTTCTGATGTCGTCAGGTTGTCGACACAAGCAACCAGTAAAAAAACACACATCATTATATTATCATCATGACTCCTCTCTGGCATTAGCAAAACCTCTTGACATCAGTTGTCTATATAACTTTTTCTCAAAAAGTTAGTTTTGTCTCTTGTCTCACTAGGTAGGACTTTGGGAAACACTTTTGAGGAATAAGATGCTTCACACTGTAGAGGTTTGCATGTTGCCACGATGCTGGGGAGTACTTCCCTGGTATTTAAAAGACTAGCAGGGTCAACTGTGGGTAGCAGGTTTCAGTGGTGCTTCCAGACTAAGAGCAAACCATTAAAAAAGAGTGGGTGATATATTTCTGAGGAATTATCCATTGACTGGAAACTTGATGTAAAGCAATGGCACATTGTGAGATTCAGTACTGAAGATTGAAAGGCAGTCAAAATATCATTAGGGAGGACCTGCCTCATCAAAGTAGACCCATGATTTGAGTGAATATAGCCTTCACTGATGGGAATGCTGCAAAATCAGAAGAAGCAACTGCAAATATCCATTAATAATCATAACATGAAATTAAAAAGTAAGAAACTCAGAAATTAAGAAAGCAAAAATAAAATGGAATGCACAGAGTTTGATATCCTAGGCATTACTTGCTGCCATTCACAGCCATTAAGTCAATGCTAACTCATAGCAGTCCCCCGTGAGTTTCTAAGACCGTACTGCTTATAGAAGTAGAAATCCCGGTCTATCTCTAGTGGAACTGATAATGGTTTTGAACTGCCAAACATGCAGGTTGCAGCCCAATACATAACCACTGCATCACTCAGGGTTCACCAGCCTAGGCACTGTGAACTGAAATGGACTGATTTGGGCTATCTTGGGTCAGACAATTGTGTGGTTTTATTTTCCAGAATGATAAATCCAAGAGGGCTGCATCATATTCATTGTCAAAAAGAATATTTTAAGATCTGTTGTGAAGTACAATATTGTCTGATAGGGTAACATCCATCTGTCTGCATGAAATTTGAGTTAATGAAACCATATGTAAACTGATGTTTCAACCACTAAAGCTAGTGATAAAGAAATTAAAGAGTTATCACACTCCTTCAGACTGAAATTTATAAAACATGCAAATTGATTGAATATGTATTAAAGATGATTGGTAATTGGAATGTGGAAGCTGGGAACATAGAGATAGAATTGACTATTGAAAGATGTGTCCTGTGTGATAATAACAGTGCTTTAGATCATATGATAGAATATTGGAAGACCAACAAATTCTATATTTCAAATGACTTTTTCCAATAATATAGTGACCATTTGTAGACATTGCCAGATTGAATACACAGAAATTAGATTGACTACTATCTGTAGGACAAATTCAATATCTTCATGCAAAATAAGGCCAGGTATGAACTGTGGAGGAGATCATAAATCACTTATATCAAGTTGAGGTTGAAACTGAAGAAAATTAAGAGAAGGACATGATAACTACAATATGACCATATTTTAATGTAGAGGCCATCTCAAGAACAGATTAGACTCATTGAATACCAAGTACCTGACAAGTTTAGGGATGGCATCATGAAATAGCATATATGAAGAAAGCAAAGGTCATTGAAATATATGAAAAAAGAAAAAAGTGTCAGAAGAGACTCTGACACTTGCTCTTGAATGTACAAAAGCTAAAACAAATAGAAGAAATGAAGGAGTTAAAGTACAATCATCAAATTTGAAAAGACACTCCCAGAAGACCAAGTAAAGTTTTCAGAAGACCAAGTAAAGTATTGTAATGAAATGTGCAAAAACCTACAGTTAGAAATGGCTCAAAAATGAGCCATGGTGACATACTGGTAGCCTGTTGTGCCTCTCACTGCATGGTAAGGAATCCAAATTTACCATGTGCCTCTCAGAAGAATGATGAATATGTTCCCTTGAAGATTTACAGTTTTTGAAACCCAAAGAGAAATTTTATTCTTCTATTCTGTCAATATGAGTTGGAATCCATGGCAGTGAGTTTATTTTTTCATTTAGTACCAAAAAAAGAGATTTGTTTGATAATCACTCATTTCAAGATATAACATGTAATCAAGAATTGAGTGTAATGAAAGAAGTTCAAACGACTTTGAAGTCATTTGGGGAAAAAATCAAGAATTAGTGAAATACCAATAGGAATGTTTCAACAATCTAGTGATGCACTGGAAATACTCATTTATCTATAACAAGAAATGTGAAAGATAGCTACCTGGCCAATCTAGAGGAAGAGGATATTTGTACTCATTAGAAAGAAAGTTTCCCCAAGAGAATCTGAAAATTATACAATGATATCATTAATATAACAGGCAAGCATATTTTGCTGATGGTCACTCAAAAGTGGTTGAGGATAGAAGGTGCCAGGCATTCAAGCTTGCTTCAGAAGAAGACTTGGCAAGAAGGATATCAACGTGGATCTTATCTGAAAATAGAGAATTCCAGAAAGAAGTTTACTTATATTTTATTCACAATTCAAGAGAATTTAACTGTGTGGATAATAAAACCTCTGGATAACATTGAGAAGTAAGGGAATCCCACAACACTTTATTGTATTTGTGTGGAACCCATAGCCCAAGAGGCAGTTGTTCAAATAAAAGAATCCTGCATAGTTTAAAATCAGAGAAGATGTGTGTGATAGTTAAGGTTTATTGTGCCCACCTGGCTCATAACCACATGTGAGAAATAAAGGGCTCAGTGAGCCTTGCCTTTCTAGTCCTCAGGTCTCTTGCTCTCTGATGGTCAGACCAGTTGTGGCTGCCTTAGCCAGTTCCCTGCTTCAGTTGGCAAGGCTCACTTCAGGGGAGACATCTTTGAGGAGAAGCCACATGAACCTATCCCAATGCAGCCCTGGGTGCTGGAACAGCCATGGGGATACCCCTGCCAGTGCTGAGATGCTTACACATACACTGCTTCAGCATTACTCCTGCAGTCAGTATCTTTTTGTGTGTTTTGTGAGCTTGAGGAGGACATTGTAGATCGATGTTGGATATGTGACCTAATGTCAGATTTATGGGCTTGGACAGAACCGGGTTGAGATGCTTAATGTACAATTACCCTTTATATAGAACTCCCTCATAAAAGAAGTGTTTATAAATTTTGTTTCTCTAGTCTTAGGCTAACTCGATGTGTGTGGGGGTTGTGTCCTTTCACCACATTTACTCAGTCTATAATATGTTGAGTAAGTCATCAGAAAAGGTGGGTGATATAAAGAATTCGGCTTTAGCTTGAGAGAAAAGCTTACTACCAACCTTTAAAATGCAGACAACACAACCTTGCTGAAAGTGAAGAGGACTTGAAGCACTTATTTATGAAAACAAAAGACTGCAGCTCAGTATCCATTTCAAACTACTATAAAGAAAACAACAAAAAAATTACAGCAGCCCAGCAGACAATATTATAATAGATAAAAGATTGAAATTTGTTCAATTTTAATGTAATCGTTCTCAATACAGGCATGTTTGATTTATTATGCTTTGCTACTGTGTTTGGCACATTCTCAAATATTCACAAATTAAAGTTTTGCGAGATCCCTGACAAAAGATTGAAGTTGTCAAGGATTAGTTAAGAAGACATACTACTTGGAGAAAATCTATTGCATAAAACCGCTTCAAAGTAATGAAGAGCAAGATGGCGTTTTGAAGACCAAAGTATGACACATGTAAGTCATAGTATTTCAAGTGTCTCATATGTATGTGAAAGTTGAATATTGAATCAGGAAGATAAACAAAGAACCGATACACTTGGATCATAGTGATGCCAAGGGATATTGAAAGAAGAACCATTACCTTTATCTTGAAGGAAGCACAGCCAAAATACTTCTTAGAAGTGAGGATGGCAAGCCTTCATCTGGCATACTGTGGAAGTGTTATCAATAAAGACCAATCCCTAGAACACGATGCCTTGCTTGTAAGGCCGAAGGTCAGCATAAGATGCTCAAGGAGATGGAGTAACAGTGATGGCCCCTATAGGCACAAGCAAACAAACAAAAGTTGTGAGAGTGTGGCAGGCCTGGGCAGTATTCCTTTCTGTTGTCTAAGATTGACTAGACAGTATTCCTTTCTGTTGCCTATGAGCGGAAACTGGCTCAATAGCATTTAACAGAACCAGACATTTTCTATCAAACACTGGGCATCATGAACAGGAACAAATGAGAGTCTGGGGTTAATGTAGGCATTGGGAGATCAGTAGAGGTGTATACAAGTCAAGAAGAAAGGAATAAAATAAGGTGATTTTTTAGATTAAAATGTTATCATTTGGGGGACATTTTCCTGAATGCAAGCATAGTACTGCTTCAGATTAAGAATTTTACTTTATTGTTGAGGAGGGTGGTATTTGGTGATGCTGAGTTACTTACTCCAGCAATATAGATCATGATGGTACATTATTCTGACATTATTCTCTTTTCTGGGGAAACACCAAATCTTAGATGAAGAAGTCTGGAAACGAGCAGATCTTATTCCCTGCTTTATTTCTGATCTGCTCTAGTGCTCCCTAGTGACTGAACACAACCCGAAGTCATAGAGCAAGGCAGATATTGTTGAAGGTGTTCATACACATCAGATACAGAGCATAGCTAGAAAAGAGTGGTATTCAGTATATTTTTCCTTTTATACATTTTTGCTATGAATATAACTCAACTAAAATATATTATTGAATGTTATATTCTGGTCAACAGTTTCCCATACACTTAAGTCATCTTTTCACATTCAGAAGTAAAAATTATCCCTTTCTTTGGGAAACCAGATCAACTTATATTTTCTCTGCAGCTTTTTTTTTTTTGTCATCACTGCCCTCGGGTGGGAGTTCTCTGCAGCTCTTATCTAGTTTAAGTGTATAATATAAATACCCTACAAAACACTGTAAGACATATAAGTATATAACCTACAAAACACTGTAAGACATATAAAGTGAAAAACAAGAGTCATGTGCTGAGGTTCAACCATACCAGTTATGAGAATGACTTTCATAGTTAATTTCTTTAATATATTGTAGTATTTAAGATAATTCTAAGTGCTAGGGATCCCCCTTTTCTATTTTCTATAAGGTATCTCTGATCCTATCTGTAAGCACTATTATGCTTGAGAAAGTAACCCCTACACATCACAAAAATTCGAATGATAAATATATAGGCAAAAAGAAAATCCTTCCTGATCCATGTAGGTGAATGGTTTCCATGACGCACATAATGTTTTATTACCTGTATCATTACTCTCACTTGAAAATATTTATGGGTGGTCATAAAATTATCCCTGTTCAAATATTTAACCCATAACATGTATACTATTGACCTCCAGTTTAAAGTATTGATTACATCTATGTATTATATTTCAAGAACCACTTCTATTTAGTCCCTTGAATTTAATCTAATTTATTTGTATTAAATGTTTCACAATTAAACAGTCAAGTTGAAAATGAAATCAGTTTTCAATGTACCTTTAAAATTGTTTCCAGACAAGAATATCATGAGGTATTACTTCAGTATCACCGACATCAATTATTTCCTTTTTGCCTCAGTATACTCCCTCCTGTCTTACCTACAATCCCTGTCATGAATTATATGCCAACTCACGGTGTCCATGTAGGACGGACAGTTTTCAAGACTATGTAAATCTTTACCAGAGCACACAACTTCATCACCTTTTGCCCACCAAGCAATTGGCAGCATTGTGCCACCATCCTGGCAGTTAGCAGATCAGCACTAAACCCACTGCACCCCTTGGGCGCCTGCCCTTGTTTCAGAGTTGGGAAATTGCAGTTTTCACAGCTGGAGAATCAGGAAGAAAATGACTCGCTTAATTATCTCATTGCCAGAGAGTCAATGCTGACTCATAGTTGACCCTTAAGACTAGAAAGATCTTCCCCTGTGAGTTTCCAAGACTACCAATTTTTCTCCCATTCTTCAAGCTCTTGGTTGAATGTCAGTAAAAATTATGATATGCTTTATCTATCTAACAATTCATTCAGTAATGTTTATGGGTTACCTACTGTGCTATATATGTTATATGTTTATATTGATATGTTATCTATGTTATGTTTATATTTTATATGTATATATCAGTGTCGGCACTGAGAATATCAAGAAGAGTAAGGCAGTAGTAAGACAGTAGTTTTTTTTCAGGAACTTGTGTCTCTTTTTTTTTGGGGGGGGGGCATCGCTGCTCTCCAGTGGTGGGAGTAGGAGGCCCAGCCCCTCTGCTGGACTTGAACCTCCTTCCCAGTGGGCCACAGTCCCGTGCACAACCACTACGCCACCGGGGCTCAGCCCAACTTATGTTTCTTATAACCTGTAAAGAATTCACTGCAATAACTTTTAGGAGGTGTTTTGATAGGCAAATAATGGGTGAGAATACAAAAGTCCAGAATTTTGCTGCTACACAATTACTTTTGATTGGCTCAACCTAAAATCATAACTCTAACATGATAGAATTAATGTGAACCTGAAGACTGACAGCATCTCCAACATATATAACAAAGTAAATGGGGTATATATTCTGGAGGGAAGCCTGGTGCACATCATTGGCATTGCATAAAAATAATTTAGTATTCACAGAATATGTATACTTCTATAGGATAAATAAAAATGTTCTGCACTGTTAGAACCACAAATGTATCAATAAAACAAGACACTTAGTCATGTATTAAATAGACAAAACTAAATTCTTATTTTAAATATCAAGGAGTTGAAAGTTTCTTGGAAGAAGTTTTACTTTATATTTTGATTCTAATACCCCAAAGTAAAGATATACTCTTGTCTTGAACAAAGTAAAAAGGAAATACTAAATCACAATTTAGAATTTTAAAATATATACTTTAAGTATATACTTTAAAATACATACTTCCTTGTTATAAAAAATGAGGACTCCTACAAATATAAATCAAATAAAATTAAGGGAAGATATGTGGGAAAAAACTGTAAACAATTTATATAAGTTAGTACAAATCTTGTATGATAGCTGGAAGGGTACAAATATAAGAGTAAACTTTAAGCAGGTGTGTGTGTGTGTGTGTGTGTAAAGGAGAGGGAGAGAGATCTATCCAGAGAGAGGAAGAGACTCAGAGAGAGGAGATATCAAGCTATAAAATTTAGAGTGATTTCTCTAAAGTGAAATACAGTTATTTTTTAATATTAATATTTATATTTGGGTTATTGCCATAAGTAATGATATATTTGTCAGAGAAGATTCCTAATAAAGATTGGTGGCATACATATTTTATATGTATATATTTCAGTGTCAGCACTGAAAATATCAAGATGAGTAAGACAGTATTCAGACGGTAGGTTTCTTATGCCTTTGTACCAAAGATAAAGATCATTTATTGAGGGAGAAGAGAACAAAAATAATGGAATGTGAAATGTGACTTTGGTGATGTAGCTTACTGCAGGATGAAATGGAGATATGTAATTCTTGTTGTCAGATTGGTTGAAAGCAGATAATCTATAAAATATATTTAAATGTGTTTTATTGACTATACAATGCCATTTAATTTATGGATTATAGCATATAATGAATAATGGAGAATGGGGATTTCAGATCAATTAATTGTTTCCATGAAGAACCACCTGCACACAGCCTGAGGCAATCAGTCACACAGAAAAGAAGACCCTGTCACCCATGCTATGATATTTTCAATCCCATAATAGACATGCAAAAGCTGGACAATTTATAAGGAAACCAAAGAAGAGCTGATGCTCTTTAATTGTGACGTTGATAAAAAACATGGACCATGTTGTGACTTTACAGAAGAAAAAGCAATCTGAATTGGAAGTCATAAGTCAGAGAATTCCTTAGAAGTCAGCATGGTGAGACTTCATCTTACCTACTTTGGGCATGTTTTGAGAAGGGAATCATCTCTGACTACTCTGGACGTAGCAAATTCATCTGGCCCTGGGAAATAATGAAAGAACCTACCACCCAAAGAAGGAGCCTGGGGGGCACAGTTGGGTAGACACTGGATGCTCACCCAGAAGGGGAGAGGTTGCAATCTGCCCGCTGTTCCACAGGAAATAAAGAGGTGAGGCCTCAGAGACCCAAAGGGGCCTCTGCCTTATAGGACTGCTCTTAGTCCAAATCACCAATGGCTGTGGGTGGGAAATGCCCCTAGAGGAAGAGGACCTATCTATATAAAGGCTACTCCAAGTTGTCACAGAAGTGAGCAAAGAGGAAACTAGTGAGAGCCAGATGCATTCCTGAATAAATTAAAGTTAATGCATTCCTGAATAAATTAAAGGAAAAGTTACTGTGGTAAAACCAAGACAAATACACATATAGATGCACCAACGTTCCCACATACATAGTCCAACCAGAGAACTTTAAAATTAGAGCTTCGTTCTTTCTTTATGTATCCTCTAAGATAAAATGATGACATAATGCATGAGTGGATAATTTATTGAAGTGAATTAGATGATATTGTGAATTAGTCTATTTGAAAAATTTATAAAATTACACTTTAAAGATATTTATCTAATTGCAATCTATAACATATTTTATATTATATTTTATTTATAGAAACAATTTTATTGGGGGCTCATACATCGCTTCTCACAATACATAAATGCATATATTGTGCCAAGCACCTTCACATGCCTACTGCCATCATCATTCTCCAAATATCTGCTTTTCCACTTAAGCCCTTGATATCAGCTTCTCATCCCTTCACCTCCATCCTTGCTCCCCCCTCTCTCACCAACCCTCGATACTTCATAAATTACTATTGTTTCGGCATATCTGTCACTGCCCGACATCTTGCAATTAGAATAGCCTTATTGCTTTTTTAGTTTAAAATTTATATGTTGGCATTTCCTTTGGGGTTTTTTGCCTGTTGTTGAATATCAAACACCTGATATTTCATAGTAATTTTAGTTATTTTCACTGTCAGCTGCATCACAAGTTGGTTTATTTTAAATCAAGCCAGTAAATTTCGCAGCAAAAATCAAAAAAGAAAATGAAAGAAAATTGCAACCATATAATTATATAATAAAATTAAATTTTGTTCTCTGAGGTACAAATTTAAAACACTTTGTATAGTAAATGCAATAAAAATTGATTTGACAAAAAAGATATTTACCAAAATATCTTTAATTAAATTTAATTAGTATTTTTGGTAAGCAGTATATCTGAGACACTGGGTTTTAGTTATAAATACATCACAGAAGCAGCTGTCTGTACAATTATTCCTAATAAATAACATCCATATTGCATCTGTAAAAATTTGTAAGGATACATAAGACACAAAGTAGACAATATTAACATTAGGTCAGCCAGCATGGTATCACACTATTAAGAAATGAGCTTTAAAAGTCATAAGTCAGCTGACATGCTTGTTTAAATTTTGTCATGGGTTCTACATTTGAAATACTGCTACTTTTTATTTTTATATCTCTCCAGCTCTTGTTCATTAAAATTGATGCATTCAAAGTTTTGGAGGAAAGATACAGCCAGAGAGAACTAGCAAAGGCATTTTGGCAGTTTCTCAGTATATAATTTTTAATGTTCAGAAAAGAACAGATGAAGATTTGAAAGTCAGAATTTCTTTTGCAGAAGTCAGAATTTTGACTTTTGAAAGAATAAAGATTTAAAAGAGAATGTGGAAAATTGCCCATGAGACGTTCCCTACTTTAAGTTCCTAGCATTCCTAGTGATGATATTTTTCAGGCTGCAGGAGATGAACTGGGAAAGAAGAAATATAAGGATATAATTAGAAGACACAAGTCTCAGGGAAGGGCCAGGGTTACTCCATCCTGTGCCGAAAATGAGACTTCCCCCTTGTTTTCTGACATCCTTCAAAGAGGAACCCCGAAGGTCCTGGAGAATCATCTGAGTGCTAGAGGGGAGGTAGCTGCCATTGACAAGGGGCCTCTGTAACAAAAGAGTCCCATACCAGAACCTGGATAAAGCACGTTGCTGTGGCTCATAGGACACTTCTGCTGTCGGTGTTTGCAAGAGGACATAGAGGGCAGGTATGTGTGCTTGTTCAGGGCTTGAGAGATATTGGAAAGACCAAGCAGAAGAAGGAGAAGCAGGAGTGCATTGAGTGCAGAGTAGACAAGTTACATGTTGCAGGATAACTAAGTTGCTTGTGGACTGAGGACTGAAGTTAAAAAAAAAAAACCAATATCTAAAGAATGGACAGCTCAGAAAGGCTGACAAACGTCCATGAGTTTGCAGTAATAAGCCCGTTCCAACCCCAGATGCCACCAGAAGGGATAAAAGAGTTAATAGGAATTTCCTAAGAATGACCTAAAGGAGACTGATTTAATCTGAATGCAACCAGGTTAACTCCATTCATTCCCAATGATTAAGTTTCTATGCCATCAGTAGAACAGAGACCCAAAGCCCAACAGAATTCAGTTGTTTAAAAGGTACAATTCCTCCCTGTGACTTCTTAAACTGCTGATACAATGAACCCTCTTATCAACTCCACTTTATTAGAAATCATTCAGTTCATGTGGAATGGCCTGTGCAATTTCATCCTGGTTTAATGTCATCAAGTGCAGCTGGAGATTCATAGTGAGCTCGTGGATATTAGATCATAACTGTTTTCTGTCGATGGAGTTCAAAGCAAAAGGAAGGTCAATGAAAGTTGTTAACGATCCTATTCATATATATTTCACCATGAGGATTGCCATAATATCAGAATGCTTCCTGTTTAAGACTGCATCCTTCTTGTGTAGTCTGTGTAGGACTGTGGGATTTGCATTGACCAAGTAAATATTGATTTATGCTTATATTTCTATACTTTACTTTTTGCAACTTGTCATACTTCTAGTATCTCTTGAGAGATAAAAGATACTGCTGTTCTTAGTTTTTGTCAAGTTGGTTTGAACTCAGGTCAATTCCAACTCATAGTGAACCTGTGAACAAGGGGAAGAAACACCACCCATGAACTATGGCTTGGGTCAGGACCACCTTAATTTTCAAAGTAACATTCTTGCTTTGCAACACTTTAACCAGGTCCTGTGCTTCATATATACCTAATAAAATGTGTTGTTTGAATTTTTACTGCTGCATCCATGTGTTAGTCTGGGTGGACTAGAGAAACAAATTCATAGATACGTATATGGATATAAGGATACGGTTTATATACAAGAGGAATGGAACATTGAGAAAGCACCCTAGCCTGGTCCAGTTCAAAGTCATAAGTCCAATATTAGCCCATATGTCCAATACCAGTCTATAATGTCTCCTTCTGACTCCTGAAGTCACAGGCCAGTGGGTGCAAAGTCCCGGCACTGGCAGGGGTCTCCCCATGGCTCCTCGTTTCCAGGGCTCAGGGTCTGTCAACAGCATCCAGTGGTGGCAGAAGCAACTCAGTGCTGGTAGGGCTCTCCACGTGGCTTCTCCAGCTTCAGAGGTCTGGTTACATCAGGGTAAGGCCACATGGCTTCTCCTCCTGATGCTGCCATCTTGTCTTGTCCACAGTGCATCATCTCAGAGACTGACTTCCAACTCCAGAAGTCTCAGGAGAAAGCCATGCCCACACAGAGGCCTCAACGGCTACTCAATGACTATCTCCAGATTAACAGGCTAGACTCACCCCTAGACTTCTAATCATGAAATTGACATCAAGTACATGACTGTCACAATCCATGAGTATTGATTGTGAATCCAAACAGATGAGATCCTTGACAACTTAAATTTGCTCACCATTTGTCATTATGCTACCTATTGGTCCCGTTGTAAGGGTTTTAGCTATCTTTAAATTTAGTCGTAATCTATACTGAAGGCTGCAGTCCTGTATCTTCATCATCAAATATCTCAAATTCACTTCATTTTCAGCATTCAATGTTGTATCATTTGCATAAAAGAAGTTTTTGATAAACTTCCTTCCAATCCAGATACCTCAGTCTTCTTCATAAAGTCTAGCTTATAGTTTCCCAAAGGTGGTTTGTGGAATGATCTAAGGGCCTTGTAAGAGCAGTTACCTACACTTTATCTTGAATTCTGGGCTGGAGTGCAAAGGTTTTCATTGCTAGGGAGGTCATGAGGAATTTTTTGTTTGTTTGTTTGTTTGGGCCGCAGTCTGATGCACAACCAGGAATTTTTTTTTAAGAGGACAGTAGACCATATAAGTTTTAGAACCTCTGACTAGCTTCTCTGATTCATTTCTCAGCGTACAGATTGAGTTAATATGGTATTTTTTTTTCAGGCCACAGATTGAATAAACACAGTTGAGAACCATCCATTGTTCTCTTCCTACAGTTGCCTCTTGTCACATGCACAGGTTTTGCATGAGCATGGACAAGGCTATAAATGACAGTGGAAGCCCAAAACCCATTGGGAGGATTCACACATGGATTGTCTTCACTGAATTCCCGCTGATCATAGTTGAGAGGTTTGAATAGACATATTATTAGAGATATTGTAGGTGTAGTTAAGTTAAAAATATATATCATATATCATAATACCTATTTTAAAGTTATTTCAGTTAAATACACACACAATGAAGGGGGAAAAAGTGTGGATTAAGTCCCTAGTGAATCCCCTCTGAACATAGGTTGA
Source organism: Nesogale talazaci (assembly GCA_004026705.1). Taxonomy (NCBI): domain Eukaryota; kingdom Metazoa; phylum Chordata; class Mammalia; order Afrosoricida; family Tenrecidae; genus Nesogale; species Nesogale talazaci. Next base: position 40,880 of record PVJH01011686.1, on the reverse strand, counting down.
ACAAAAATCTCATTCCCATCCAGTCAATGTTAACTCATAGTGAATTCTCATGGGTTTCTGAGACTGTATTTTTTTTTTCTAAAGTAGAAAGCTCAGTCTTTCTCCTGTGGAGCTTCTGGTGGCATTCAACTGGTTTTGATCCACACCATGTGGATCATTGCCCAGTGTGTAACTGCTACACCCCCGGAGCTACTGATCATAGACCAGAGATGTGAATAGTCTTTCTGTCAAGCAGAATGCCTTGGAAGGTGTATTGTTGCAGATGCAGTTAGGTTAAAATTTAGCACAGCGTTATTGTGCTAAAATGTGCTAATTTTAATATTTTCTGTTCTCCATTTGATTGATGTTTTACTTTGTTATTTTAAAAATGTTTTCCTGTATGTGGGACCCAGGATAAGTATATTTACAGATAAAATAATTGGATTAATGGTTTCTTGGGACCTTGACAGATGAGGCTGAGGGAGTATGGGGAGCTAATAATCATGAGTACAAGAATTAAAAAATGTTTAAAACCTGATTATGGTGATGATTGTACAATTCTTCTTGATGTTGTTGAACTGTTGAATTGTATATTATATGATACATTATATGATTTATATGCCAATATGACTATTGGGTTAAATTTGTTAGGTGTTCTTAAAGTTCAGATCAAATGTATTTGAGGTTATATTTTTGTTCTTGTGGACTTGTTCTAATTTTCTTCAGCTTCAACCTGGACTTGCATATAATCAATTGATGATCTCTTCACAGTAAGTCCTTGGTCTTATATCTGCTTAATGTATTGTGCTTTTCAATTGTCTCTTCACATTGGTGCAGTCAATTAGATTTTTTGGCTTCCATCTGGAGTAATTCAGATGTACAGTTGTCTTTTGTTTTTAAAAAAGGTATTTGTTATGAAGAACTCATATGTCTTGTGCAATTCCATTGTGAAAACTGCAGCTTCTTGTCTATATCCATATTTTATAATTGCTCTTCCTTCCTCTTTATTTCCAACCTTTGCAGTTCAGTAGTCAATAATTGTCAATGTATCTTCATTGCATGTTTGATCAGTTTCAGACTGAGACACTGATAAATTTCTTTGATGTCTGTGTTTTGGGGAAAAAGATGGTTTTCTACTTCTGTATGGAGTGTATTGTCTTGGACACCCATAGGTCATTAACAGTTGCAATTGACTTGTGGTTTATTTGTGTTTGGATGGAAGCACTAGTGGTTGATGCATACATTTGAACACTAGTTGTATTTACATGGTTTCTTTGCATGTGGATATATACTATCCTAGCATAGATAGCGTAATATTGAAGTTAGATCTCGAGATGTCCTTCTTCAAGATAACTGTGACACCATTCCTCTTGCATATATCTTTTCCACCACTTGTCATTTGCCTGTCAGTTTGTAATGAATGAGAAACATCTCTGTAACCTTTTACCAGATTAACAATAAGATTGTCAGAGAAACTTTAAAAAGTGGGCAATTCTTCTTCCCTCAAAGGAAGCTCTTTGCCAAGGATACTGAACAAATGTCAAACTTTGATTGTCTGGCTCCTTAGAAATATTTTTCGTCCTCTCCTTTAGGAAAGGCTAGAGGAAATGGAGGGATGACAGAGGCTATCAAGTAGTGGGTTACAACTCCAACAGCAGAAGAGAAAGGAAATAAAAGTTAAAGATTAGCCTCCTTGAAGAGCTCTCAAGCTATAAGTCAGTTTTTGCTGCCACCCCCATCTCACATCTAACTCTGGTGGAGTGGGGGCAGGGAGATGGTAGGGAGGGCAAACGCTACTTAAGGGCAGTGGTTTTTATGTTGCAGTAATGCCTTACACTATGTAATTGGTATTGAAAATAGCAGAAGGGTCACCCAAAGTGAACGGATTTTAGTAGCACTTCCAGACTGCCCTTGCCCAAACATGAAGATCAGCCCCTAGGGTCTGAAGACCCTAACAATAGGAAAGAAGACAAGCAACCTCCTCAGATCAGAGTCCACCATGTTGTTTGGGAAGGGAAGGTCTGTGGGAAGAGAGCCCATCGCCTTCAGATACTGCTGGGGCATGAGACCAAATGAAAAGAAACAGCAGGAAACATTCATTCATATTTGGAACTTGGAAAGTAAAAAGTATAAGTTTAGGAAAACTGAAACTCATGAAAAAATAAGTGACAGGCATAAAGATTAATGTCCTATGTATTAGTGAGCTGAAATGGATGGTTCTTGGCCATTTTGAGTCATAAAATGGTAAAAGACACAGGGTACAAATTTCAAAAGGTACGGAAGGTACACGGTTAAAAATAATACTCACATTTTCCTAGGTTCCCAGTCATCTAGTTTTGCTTTCTTATGGTATTCACTTTTGATGTTCATCGTGCAATTTAAAATGATTTATGAAGCATCCCATGGTCTATTCCCATTTACAAAATAACTGTGTTAGACTGGGTTCTCTAGAGAAATAAAGCCAGGATAGTAATGATTATATTTATATATTTATATAGATAGCTACATATATAACATAAGAAATAAACTGTTAATTAATCTATAAAGCAGTACAAATGGGCTCAGTGCAAACTCACTTCCATGAGAAAGCTAATACACTGGCAGTTCTTCATGTCTTGAGGGCCGCTGAGTAGTCCTCTGTAGAGCAATTCAGGCTATCCAGCCACAGGCTGCAAACAGCCAGGCAGGTCTCCAACAGTCAGCCTGATGACAGGGTCTAACAGTCTTCAGCTCAAGAGATGTATATTCTAGGAGAATGACAGGGCAGGTCTTGAAGAAACCTCAACTTACAGCAACACTGTCCACAGGTTTGGTGTCCCACAGGTAGTGTAGCTTTCAAATGTTGGCACAGAACAAGGAGGGCAGGCACACACTGGTCCGATGATCAAAGAACAAAAGGACAAGGCTTGCTGAGTCATTACTCGCTCAGCCCTTCAGTTAATCCCACATGTGTTCATTAGCCATGTTCATAAACCTACCTATCACAATAACTTTCAGCTGAGGCAGAAAATGTGAACAAATGAAAGCTAGGGACCTTCTTGGGGAGTTGCGTCATTTCTCGCTATAGTCGAAGACTAAGTTGGACTTTCTGTAAATGTGAAGATCTCAGACCCTCAACTATATGTGCCCTTGCAGTTTTCTTATGATTCCTATCAGTCTGTCTTTCTCCTTTTTTCACGCCTTCAGTTTTAGGTAATGCAGGCGGTATAGCTCAGTGGTAGAGCATTTGACTGTAGTGTCAGGTAGTCTTATTTCTGCCACTTTTATATTATTTTCTTTAAAAAATAAGCTAAGAAGTTCCAATATTTAATATTATGGGATGTAGCATTCTACAAGATGCTTTTTCTGTCTCTCCTCATCTCAACCCACCCTGGTGGAGATTTACAGTGTGAAATTTTTCTTGTCCTTCTGGATATATTTTTTTTAGAAACTCGCTTTATTTGCTTAACATACCTTTGATCTTGGCTTTCAAGTACCTCATGTTTCAGTATTCTGCACCTAAATTAATATGCATTATTCAATTATTTTGTCAAGCTATCCATATCCTTTCCTGGTGTTTACATTATGCTTCACTTGTGGACTTGGTTAATTAGATTCTTTCCAATGTTTTGGCATATTTTAAATGAGCTCTGTGATAGTTTGTCTAAGTCTTTTGAACCTGTGGATATGTTATCTGGGCTTATTGCATTTTATTTATGCAGGTTTTAGTGTCTCTTTGACACTATTTGAGAGTCTGCTAAGATTATTACCTATCACTGCTGCTTCAGCTTTCAGTTGTGAAGGGATAATGCTTATCCTAAAAATAAAGCAAAACAAATAATGATGCAAAGTTTCCGGTATCAAGCATCTGGCAATAACGGACAGATATTCCTGAGAGAGGAGGAATAAATGAAGTGTACGCTGTAATGGCTACAGCACACTGTCTGGAAAGATATCCTGGCTTAGGACAGATAAGGGGAGCCAGATGGTTAATCCAAGCTGAGCAGACAGACTTGTGAGGCCAGAGAAACAAAAATGGTCAGAATTCCCATGAAAGAATGCTAGCTATTAAAAAAAAAGTCGCAGAAAGAGAAAAAAGAAAGAAAAGTATAAGTTCACAGAGATCTCTCTTGAATCTTTAGATGAATACTGATCAGTACAATTGTATTCTCAAAGTCAGCGTAAGCAACACCCAAAATAAGAAAGCAGAAAAAACTTATGGACCTTATCCAAGGTTGGAAATGTTTCTTGTGACCACTAGCTTGAGAAGAAGTTCTGGTGGATCAGTGGATTAAGCATTGGCCTCCTAGCCACAACATTGGTGGTTCAAACACATGAGCTTCTCAGAATAAAGATGCTGCTCCATAAAGATTTACAATCTCAGAGATCCTCTGGAACTGAGTCCCACAGGCCTCCTGGGAATCAGAACCATCTCAGTGATCATGGATTCTCGGCTCACTAGCTAGAATAGACATGTCTTAAAATGTCTGAGGTAGTATTCAGAAGGTGCTGACTGAATGGTACTGGAAAGCAGATTATGGAAAGATTGATCTGATTCTATAAGCGAGTCTTGAAAATTCAAACTTTTTCAAGTAATTAAACTGATTTTCAGAATGAAGCTCAAGAATACAAAAACACACTCACACAAACACACACACAATCCAGTATCCAACATTTCTTTGGTAAATTTTTCTAGTCAATTCGAAATGTCCAGTTGTACACATATTTAAAGGTATATCACAGAATGACATAGATGACATTAGGACAAAATGATTTTCAAACTGCTATTTTAACTACATTTCATATGCTTTGAATTTGAAAGAAATTTTAGCACATTAAGTAAACACATGGACTATATTTAAAAATAAAATTCTAGAGATAATAATATGAGAAGGCTTAAAAAAAACATGGAAAATGGAGTTAGAAGCCACGGGAGTTCTTCACAAGCTTCTGCAAGCTTCTCATGTGTCAAATATAAATGTACATGGACTATAACTCATAGAAAAAATGTTGATGAGACAATTGTAACCTTGCATGCAGCAATAGAGACTATTTTAAATAAAAGAGAACGCTAAAGAATGAAAGACCATTGAGAAATTTTTAGGGCAATTTTTTTCTAAATAAAGTGTGGTGGATGGCAGATGAAACAGCAAAATATTTGAAGAAATAATGTGCCAAAGATTTCAAAATTACTTTTTCTGTGTGTTTGGTAAAAAATCATAGTACAAAACATTTGTAAATTTAACAATTTTTACTTGATTATTTAACTTTTCCACTGTAGTTGATTGTAGATGAGCATTTGTGTTAGATGCAAACTTCATTCATGAGTCCATTCAGACATCTGCCCATGTGTCTCTTCCCAAACTTCCTTGTCCTCACTTTGCTGCACTATGTACCTATCACGTCTCTGACAGTTCAGCCAAACCATATGAGAGGAACTGAGCTGGTGGCGTGGGTTATGCAGTGGGCTGCTGATGTCAAAGTCAGTAGTCCTAAACTACCAGGTGGCCTCAGAGGCTTTCTCCTCCTGGGACTTATAGACTCAGAAATCCTTGTTCTATAGGAGCAGTATGAGTCAGGACCTACATGATGGTGGTGGTTTGAGGTTTTCTTCTTCTCATTGTTGTTGGGTACATCAATATGCAACTGGTTATGTGGCGATTTATCTGTCCAAGCAAAATACTACTCAATGTTCTATAAAGTTGGAGGAATTCCCTCTATTATTCTTCTTCAAAGAGTACTTCCAAAAAGACTAATAGCTATTAGTGTATAAATATCTACTTTGGGGTACTATGTGAGCATAAGTAGAAAAAATATCGCAACAAAATCCTATGTATCTGGAAGTTAGATATTTAATAAGGAAGACCAAATGAACAATTGATGTATCTGGATTATGGTGCTGGCAAGAATATTGAGAGTAATATGGACTGTCAAAAGGATAAACAAATCTGTCTTGAGTGCTCCTCTGAGGCAAGGAGACCATGATTTCCTCTCATGTACTTTGGACACGCTGTCAAGAAAGAGCAGTTCCTGGAAAAAGACATCATGCTGGGTAAAGTAGAGATGCAGCACAAAAGAAAAAACCTTGACAAGATAGACTGACTTATACTGCCTGGATGGGCTCAAATATAAAAACAAATGGGTGCCACAGGACCAGACATTGCTTCAGTCTGCGGTACAGATGGTTGTTTTGAGTTGAACCAACTTTACAGAATCTAACAACAAAAATGACAACAGAATCATAAAAATTTTTGTTAAGCCAAACTTCAAAATGTGAAGCTATTGTTTATGTTGAATTTCAATAGCTTAGACAATTCCCTTGGAAGCTATTGTTTTTGTTGAAAAATGATATATGAAAATTATTGAATGGAACATTTTTCTCTGTAAAGTTTTAACCAAATCACAGTAATAAAAAAATCAAAGAAAGAATGCAATTTTTTTCTACACTAAATCTCTAAGCCCTGTACATTGCCTCCCAAAATGCTATTTTGGAAAAAGTTGAAACCTTTTCAATCACTAAATGCAATGTGATTCTAATAAAGTTTATTATTTCAAACCTAGTTTCAGATAAGTTTCATTCCTTGTGGGCTTCTCATGTCTTTGTAATTTAAAGATAGTGGATAAATGTGATGGTGAAAGTTTTGTGTCAACTTGGGTAAGCCAGCATTCTCAGTAGTTTGGCACTTAGGACCTACCAATCCTTCACAATGAAATCTCCTGGAGGGTGTGGGCTGCATCCAAAATAACGAGACACTGGAATGCTTGCTTGCTTTTTGCTAGGTCTAGAGCCTGAGTCTGGCTCATTGGCTTCCAGTTCTTCGGACTTGAGCTTTGGAGTTGTTAATGGCTTGTTGCCTTACTTACCCATCTGGATTCACTTCTCTCCATGAATAGTCCTGACTTACTGACCTTAGTTTCATTTGCCATGGCAGCAGAAGCTTGTCATTTTCTTGTTTCTAGGTTCATCAGCCCTTGCAGTGACGTGACTTAAGAGAAGCCTGAAGTTAGCATCTGACTACAGGCTTTGAACTTATTGCTTTTACAACTGTGTGAACCATTTTCTTGATGCGGACTATGTATATAAATATATAAGCTTCCTTGATTTTAGAGAACCCAGCCTAAAGCAGTAAATATTTGTTAAAAATGTATAAAGAAAACATATTTTCGGGCTGAACCCCAGTGGCATAGTGGTGTGTGCGGGACTGCGGCCCACTGGGATGGAGGTTCAATTCCAGCTCCACAGGAGCAAAGGCTGGGCCTCCTACTCCCACCACCAGATGGCAGTGATGCCCCCCCCCAAAAAAAAGAAGAAAAAAAGAAAACATATGTTCCCAAATGATTGTCTTGGAAAATATTGTCATCTAATTAAAACCAAAAAAAGTACTATTCTTTGAAGACATCATTTTTGGATTTCAAAAGGAGTTGGCAAATATAAAAAGATATACAGTATTTACTGTAAAATCATATATATTGCCACCAGTCCTACAGTTTCAGTATCCAACTATTTAATTTCAATAAGTAATTAACACTCAATTTGATGTTATTCATGTACTTTACACAAATTCTCATATACAAAACTTGCATGTATCTGTTACACTTGAGATTTTAAGCATTTCTATTCAGCTCAATAGAGATAAGTCATGTCTATGATATGATATCATGTTATCACTCTTTGAAAGCTTGAGAAACAAACCTGATTCTGGGAATGGTTATCTGGATAGAAACTTTTATTTTAAGCTTCTACATAGATTTTACCATACTTTTCAAATACAAATTTGAGAATCAATCCTCCATTTTTCTTCAAATTGATAGCAAACTAAGATTTAAGTTATCATTAAGAAGTCCTGGTGATGCTGTGTGTGAAGCATTGGACAGCTAAGAGAAAGGTCAGTGGTTCAATCCCATCAGCTGCTCCATGGGAAAAAGACTGAGGATTCTGCTTCTGTAAATATTTACAACTGCACTTCTATCCTATGGATCAGTTCTATTCTGTCCTCAAAGACTGAAAGTGAGAGTCTATCTTGTTGGAAGTGGTAAGAAGTGGTCATTAGAATTCTGGTATTTGACATAAGTATTTTTTGCACATTATTTTCTCATACAGCTCTTTCCTCCAGCATATGAGAATCCCTTTGAATCCCTTTGATTGTGTAAACAATCATATTTACAATGGACTGAATTTGTTCTGAGACAAGGTAGAACCACAAGTTAACGGATTATTAATTTTACTCATATATTTCTACATATTTTTACTGACCAAGAAAGAATTTTAATTAAAATTTGGAGTTTTAAAAAAGCTTAAAAAGTAAAAGAAAACAAAGCTCAAGAAGGAAATATTTTGCTTTTATGTAGTGCTTAGAAGACAATTTGACTGAAACATTTGTTTTCTTGTTGTCGTTTTAAGGTACCTTCAAGCTGCTTGTGATTTATAATGATCCTATGTAGAATGGAAAACACTGCCCGGTCCTGTGTCATCCCTACCAATGTTGTTCTGTTCATTTATCCATGGTTAAGTGAAGTTTCTACTGTGGCACTTCCAATCATCATTTTGTACCTATGGGCTGTGTTTGTAACTGGGCTGTTGTTCTGTTAAGTACCTGTGAGGCAGTTCCAATCCGACTTACAGCAGCCGAAGAACGACCAGGAGAGCGCTGTCTGGTCCTGCGCTGTCCTCACAGCTGTAAGGGTTGAGCCAGTTACGGCAACGGTGTCATTCAATTTTGTCAAAGATCTCTCTCTTTTATACCGATCCTCTACTGTACCCGGCATGATGGCCTTTTCCAAGAATGGGTCTCTGCTAGCAACATGTGCAAAGTACATAAAACAAAGTCGCCTTAGTCTTTCTTCTACGGAGTCTTTGGTTGCACCTCTTCCAAGGTAGACGTTTACTTTTTTTATTTAACATGTTTATTTTTTGGCAGCCTATGTTAGTTTCTATATGCTGTTGTTACATGCCAGTAAGTCAGTGCTGACCCGCATGGATTCGATATATATCAGAATAAATCACTGTCTAGTCCTGCACCATCTTCACAATAGCATTTGAGTCCCTTGTTGCAGTCACTGTGCCAGCCCAGCTAGTTGAATTTCCCTCTAGTAAGCATGACATCCTTCACCAGTGACTGGTCTCTCCTGAAAACACCTCCAAGCATGTAGGACAAAGTTTCAACATCACTGCTTCTAAACAACACTCTGGCTATTCTTCAGAGGCAGATTTTTTTTGGAACTAACAAACTAAAGTTCTCATTTCCAACATGCAAAGTTGTGTCATCTGCATATCTCAAGTTGTTAGTAAGTCTTCCTCCCAACTTGTTATTTCATTTTTCTTCATGTAAGCCAGCTTCTCTAATTATTTCTTTGTTCAGCATATAGATTGAAAAGTATTTTGATAGTATACAACCTGACCTATACCTTTCCTGATTTTGAATCACGCTGTTTGTTATGTTTGCACAATTTTCTCTTGATCCCTGTATAGTATGGGACCATGTAACCTGGTTTTGTGAAACACTAATAGAGAACATTAGTGTATTTTGTTGCTCCACTGAATATCTAAGTAAGCCACCTCAAAAGATAGGAGTAGAGATAACCCTGTAATCATCAAGAATGAAGAGCCAAGAGTGAGCGTGTTTGAAATCCCTATGCAATTCTTCAGAGACAGCAGAGAACACAGCAATCAGACCAGGCAGAGGAGTGAGGCTGAGACCTTGAGCATGATCAGAGGAAAAGCACTGAGACACTGAGGTTGAGGCCGGAGGCACAACAGAAGGCTCCGTGGATCAGAGAGGCCGGGGACCAGCAGCCAGACTGAGAAGAAAGTCTGCTGACAAGAGAACCACATCCTTAATATTTTCTAATCATGACTTCTGGTAGTCTACTAGCTTCCCTGATAGACACTGCAATTGTTAGTTGTACGCATGTGTTTTGTGTGAACATTGCCACAGATTATCCAATGCTATTATAGGGACAGTTGGTGTCAGACCAGGAAAAAGAAGGCTAGAGAATAGGGCTAGGTCTGATGTCAGTCTTGTAGCTGTCAGCCTTGAATTGTGTCAAGTTGGCATCGCCCTGTCTCTTATACAGACAGAGGCAGTCAAACATGGCCTTCATACTGTTCATTCACTTTCCAATAGCAATTTTTTAAGAACTAAAGAAGAAATAAAGCAAAGCAAGACCAGTACTATGACGCCAGTTAGCATATGAAAGCTGGGTTATTTCAAATACATAAATGCTTTAAGAATAACTGGTCTTCTTTTCAATAAAACCATTAATGTAAAGTTAAGTTACAACACTGAAATGATTTATAGTGTAAATTGTTCCCTTCAGAAAAGTTGTTAACACTGCTGTCAAGTTGGTTTCGATGCATAGTGACTCTCTTTACAGCAGAAACAAACATTTGACATGCTTTGATACTTTCGATATTATTTACCAACACCATAGTGCAAATATATCCATTTTTGCTTAATCTCCCTTATTCAGTGGAGAACTTTCACAAGCATATGAGAGGATGAAAATGGGTTAGGTGTGTCTTAGTATGGGCAGAAATTTTAAGTTTTTCTGTTTCATATTAAATATCAAGAATAAATAAACCATTAATTCAGAAAGTCAAGCTCAGTCAAAGGCTTTTCAATTCTGCTTCCTTTAAACACAAGTCATCTAGTAAATGTAATTTGGACATATAGTTTATAAGTTACAAATGTGAACTATTTACTACCTTTATGTTCTCAATACAGCTTTAGAAATTCATTTTGAATACTGAATTTTAATTTATGAGTTATATAAATGCTTCTTTGGTCCTAGGTTAATATACTCCATTTAGCTGAATATAATATTTTATATATTAAATTTATAAACCATTACCAAATAGTTTAAATGATACATATTTTTCTTCATCTGTGCTAGGTAGCTTTCATGATACCAATACTTAAACATTTTTTAATAAAGATTTTACACATCACTTGAAGAGAATAATATTAGTTTGTACATAAGTCCTGAATTTTAAATTCCACTAAATGATGGTTTAAAAAACACATTAGGTGTCCTACTTAGTTCACATCTTTAAAAGTTTTTTATTATGTGTTACTATAAATTCAATGATAAAAATCTAGTTTAAAATTATTCACAATAAAATAATACATTTCTCTATAGTTATGCTTTCGATAAGTATTTCTGAGTATTCTTTCCTGTTACTGTTTTTTATTATTCAAAATAGATTTATTTCTTGTCTATTTTCTAAGTTTTTAGAAGGCTGCTTGAAGGCAGTGTTCTGGTAGTAATCAGGTAATATCAGTTATATGATGACAGCTCCCCAAAGAAATCAATTTGGTTTTTTTTCTGTTTTTTTGTGTGTGTGTGTGGGGCATCACTGCCCTCAGGTGGTGGGAGTAGGAGGCCCAGTCTTTGCTCCATGGAGCTGGAATCGAACCTCCATCCCAGTGGGCCGCAGTCCCATGCACAACCACTACGCCACCGGGGCTCAGCCCGAAATCAATTTGTTTTTTACAAGATCAATATAAATAGCCTATATTTTGAAAATTGAGACAACTCAAACAACAGATTAACAAATGTCAGTGCAAATGTTTCCAAAATGAAAAATTTACCTTAATGATCAAGTAAGAAAATTTAATTTACAAAATGTACATTTAATTGTGTATTTGTAATGATATTGCACACAATATGGAAAAATGATAAAACTCGTCACTCGTGTACAGATGTTTTATGTAATTTTTGAACTGTATATGAAAATTGATGGTGCTTCTTTGTTTATAAACCAGCTGGTCATACTTTATGAAGGCATCTGTCTGGTGTTTATAGAAAAATATAATGAAACCAGAATATACTCTTAAACACACAGTGTTGAAATTGAGTTTGCAGTCATCCAAAATGGTGCAGATTGGCAATAAAATATGTACCCCCCCATCTACAGATTTTTTTGGGGTCTGGCAATATATGCTTATTCGGAATATCAATTTTTAAATCATTTTATTGGGGGCTCGTACATCGCTTTCCACAAAACATGCACAAAAAGTTATTTTCTGTTCTTCATGCAGTTAACAAAGACTTTAAATGGAAACATACAGTTTTTTTCCAACCCCCTCACTCATGTTTTTTGTGTCTTCCTTATAATTTAACTTGGTAATATTTACCCAATCATGCAATACCTCTTCTTGATCAATGTGTTAGTCCAGATAGACCAGAGAAACAAATTCATAAACACACATATGTATAAAAGGGAAAGGTTTATAAACAAGAGGAATGGAACATTGAGAAAGCATCGCAACCTAGTCCAGTCCAAGGTGATAAATCCAACATTTGCCCATATGTCTGATATCAATCTATAAAGTCTCCTTCTGACTCACAAAGCACATGCAGTCGAAGCATCCTGGTGATGGCAGGGGTCTCCCCATGGCTTCTCATTTCCAGGGCTCAGGGTCCATCAACAACATCCAGTGGTGGTAGAAGTAACTCAGCGCTGGCAGGAATCTCCACGTGGCTTCTCCAGCTTCAGAGGTCTGGTTCCATCAGGGTAAGGCCATGTGGCTTCTTCTCCAGCTCCTCCAGTTCCTCGAACGCTGCCATCCTGTCTTATCAGTCATTCATCATCTTGGAGACTGACTCCCAGAGACTGAGAGTCAAGTCTCTCCTCTTCAATTGGGAAATACGGTGAGACTTCCCAGGATACTCAGGAGAAAGCCTGGCCCACACAGAGGCCTCATTGGCTATCTCCAAATTAACAGGCTAGACTCCACCCCTACATCCCAATCATGAAATTGACATCATGAATACATGACCACCACAATCACCCACAAGCAGTAAAAATGCCAGACAAGATTAGATTAGTTCTCCCAACAATTTGGCAAGTATTCTAACAGAGGTAATGCAGTTGATTGCACCTGACCACTGATAAGTTTTAGAAAACATGGTTTTTATCTTAAGGATTTATGCTTGCCACACACAGAGTGAAAATGTGATCATTCCTTTTCAGAATCCTAGTCTGTGAGACCATCTTGAGGAATTCGATGTGTACGTGGCACTTCAATACCATTGGATGCTATCTTGTGTGATTTGAGACTCTGGCTTATCATCTAAGCTAAATTAAGGAATGATTTGCTCAGAGGAAGTATGTCTGCGACCTGATCTTTTCTTGGACTCACAGAAATGTTGACAACACCTACAAAATTAAAAAGCAGAAACAAAAAAATTGTACATATATATTTGTTATTTAAAGTGCCAATCTCCTTGGAAAATTAGCCAAGCGCAATTTGAAAACAAGGAAAAAGAAATGAGGTTAATGATGGTGACACCTTAGAATCAAATTTTAGGTCTGCAATCGATCTGACCCTAAACATTTGGCTCACACCTGATGATTTTCTTTATTTGCAGGGTTTTATGACTATAGCATATTTCTCACTCATTGCACACATGGCAGGCACCTTGTGCATCTTCATCTGTAGGTATATTCCTTCTATTTCTTTGCCTAGTTCACCTTCTGGCAATTTAAGATCTTCAGAACTTCCCCAGTTTCTGTCAGCAGGAAAAGGTTACCACCCTGAATACCTACCAGCTTGTAATCATTTCTTTAAATATGAAGAACGTCCAGACTGAGGTAGAAGGGTGAATATCTTCATGCCTTTTTGTCCGTGTAAATGTTCATTGCAAAAATATGATCCTTGGCAGGGCTGTGCTTTCCAGTTTGGCAAACTGGCATCAACAACTATTTTGCATGGTTGTCCTTTGAGCACCAGGAAGCCGCTTTTGCCCAGAGCTGACCATGGAAATGCTGGAAGCCCCAACATCTCCGGTCCTGAAATCAGTTTCTTCCACCATTGTGAGCTGGGGGGGGGGGGGGGGGGGGGGGGGGGGGGGGGGGGGGGGGGGGGGGGGGGAGGGAGAGCATGGGGAAATTGCCCTTTTTCTGAGGAGCCTCTAGCAGGGAAAATGTACCTTTCAGCTGAGCACTTGCGCTTTTATCCCCCCACCTAGCTGATTTGAAGGTGAGGGTAGTGGCAGCGACATCTCAAATTTGGAATTAAAGAAAACATTGAGGAACAGCACAAGTATATTCATATATTTTCAACCTGATGCACATACCTTTTCTTACTTAACACAATTAGTTCTGATTCTAGTTTGTTTGGAATTGTCCATTTTACTTTTCATCTGCAGAGCCCAATGGTCTGAATGATTCTGATTAAAAATATCAATGTACTGATTCATAATTCAGATAGTTAACAAATCCTAAATGCTTGACAGAATGAGCTGAATTTAAAAACTTTATGTGTTGAATGAAGGGAAGTCCCTGTATAGTATAATTATTAGGAACTGGACAACTATCCAGGTGTTTGGTGGCTTTTCTATACTCAGAGCTGCCTCAGCAGACAGACAGAAAGGTCATCATCCTGAAAGCCTTTAATTGTGCTCTCCAAACAGTGAGGTTGTCATGAGTCACAATCAACTCAGCTGTCACTAGCAACAGTAATGGCAGTATTGCGGATATACTATTTCTCTGCTCTTGAAAAAAAATATGAGTTTTTGCATGTAGATCTTTCCTGGTATCTATTTCTCATCTTAGATGGGTTCTCTTATTTCCTCATAGGTTCTTGTTGCTGAGGTCTAACACTGCTAAAATCCTTGGTTTGTTCTCCACTGTCTCTGATGATGCCTTCAGCAATCTGATCTCTGGACTTCATGGTTTTAGCTGCTGCCTATAACACTGGTTGCATTTGTTGATAATCAGATGGGATTCCTTTTCAGAGTTTCCTGACCCAAGAAATTGTCCTCGCTGAGAAGGTGGCCAAACCCTGACACTGAGTTGGTTCCTTTACTTCCTTTCTAAGCATATGTCCTCTAGTTTGATGATTGACAAAGTTTTCTGGGCTCAGTCTTCCTTCTGGGAGTTCTCTGGTCATGTTGCTTAGGTTGTATCAGTCTTCAATGAATGACTTCAAGGGCAATTATGTCTTTGTCACTAATGATTAATGTACATTTATTCTTCCTTAATTTTCTCCAGCACTCTCCCACAAATAAGCTACCATCCTAAGGGTTACCACTCAGGCTGTATTCCTCTGGTTAGCCATTTGAAAGCACCAGCTGCTCCACGGGAGAAAGCTGGAACTTTCTACTTGTAAGGAGTTGCAGTCTCAGAAACCCAAAGGAGCAGTTTTGTCCTCTTGTCTAAGGTCGCTCTGAGGTGGCATTGATTTGAGGATGTTGATTTTGTTCTCATGATTTTTTGCACAATATTTTAGTAGATGACCTAATCTCTCCAGCAAGAAAATAGAAACCAGGGTTGGGAGGAAGTGAGAAAAGCAGGGTGGGGAAGAGAGAGAAAATGTGGGGAACAGAAAGATTTCTCCCAGATTGCCTCCCCCTAAATATATGCCAAACATAAGCTGCTTGCTCCACATGATTTATGGCTATACACTTGAAGTCAACCAATGTAGGTCAGCAACTATTCTTCCTTAGGGTTATGAGCTATCCATAACGATCAGGATAGCCTGTCCCACCCTAATGTAGTCCCACTCCCTTCTGATAAGCATACTAGTAGAGTCCCTCCTTGTAGGAGACAAAGGGATCAAGCCCACTTAAGAATGACCAGACTTAGGATGCCATATTGAGTCCAGGTTCACCTTCTTGTCACATGTATACCTCTAGTCCTTAGGTCATGAGTACAACCCTAGCTCATCCCCTGCCTGTGATGGTACAACCTTTTCCTGTGACTTATGTCCTCACCTATAATTAGGGTAAAGTGCACCAGATGTCTTGCTTTTTTGACAATTTGTCTGTGTCCCGCAGCATTTTAAAATTAAAATAAATATATTACAATACTATTTTTGCATTCTATGAAAATTTTTGTTGCTCCATATAGACCAAATTTTTAATCAAGTGCTTCCCCCCATCAGTGCTGTCCCATTTAAAATCTGGTGACTTTAAATTAGGGGCCTGGCATGGCAACAGAGGGATATAAGACTTGGGCAGGGTAAAGAGGCCCCTGCCACTGTTCTCTACCCCCTTCTGCGCCAGATGCTTTTTTTCTCATATCTGTCATGTAATCCCTTCCCCCACTCACTCTCTCTCCACGTGAGCCACCTGACTGGCTGAGATGAGCATGCTATCATGATATATGTCTGACTTATTATTTCTCTCTCTCTCTCTCTCTCTCATGCTCTCTATAGCTTTCCCATAATAAATAATAATTATTGCTATAAAACTGTGCCTATTGAGCTCATGAAGTGTATATTGGGGGCTGACTTCCTCTGACAAGAAAACGGACTGGGGGAAGGGTCCTAATTCACCCAGGAGGAGGGTATTGCTTATGTATCCACAGAAATGGGAGGGTAAGTGCAGACTCCATCATAGTGTGCCAAAACTTGAGGGTAATGAAATTACATGGAGCAACTGATGAACAGAGAGGTCTACAGGGATGGACCCAATCAGAGTCAAACTGACCCCAATCCATGCAGCAGAAGTATGTGCTGCAGAGGACATACTGGGGAGAGGGGCGTTGACCTGCCGCCCAAGTACAGAAGCAAATCGAGAAGGAGAAAGAGAGTGTGAGGGACTAGACCCCATACGGGCCCACCAAAGCCCTGAGGATGCAGCCCTGCATGGAGCAGCTAAGGAGCAGCTAGCACTTGAACACATAGCCAATGCATGGTCAGGACTTAATTCCGTCTAGCCTCATTGATTTTCGGGTGCTGCCTCATTATTGGGGGGATTATTATACACATCACACTGAGATCCACATGGACAGCAGTGTGCAACTCCCAGCAGCTCCATGAGAGAAAGACCAGGCTTTCTATTACACTCAAGAGGTACAGTCTAAGAAGTCCACAGGGGGTCCCTGTGCATGCGAATGGATGTTAGCTCAGTGAGAGAATGAATGATCTGAGGATTTTGAATATAAAGACATAATAATAATAAGATGCTGAGTTAGTCCGGGTAGGCTAGAGGAACAAATTACATAGACACGCATATGGATATAAGGTTTATATATAAAAGAAATAGGACATTAAGAAAACATCCCAATACAGTCCAATACAAAGTTATAAGTCCAATATTAACCCATATGCCCGATATCAGACTATAAAGTCTCCTTCTGACTCACGAACTCACAGGTCAGTGGGTGCAGAGTCCTGGTGTCAGCAGGCATCCAGTGGTGGCTGAAGCAACTCAGCACTGGCAGAAGTCTCCCCAGGGCTTCTCCAGCTTCAGAGGTCTGGTTCCATCAGAGCAAGGCCGTGTGGCCTCTCCTCCAGCTCCTGTAGCAGCTCGGACACTGCCATCTTGTCTGTAATTCCTTGTCTCTGAGACTAATTCCCAACAACTAGGGAGATAGCTTCTCATCTTCACGAGGGAAATATCCCAAGATTTCCCAGAAGTCTCAGGAGAAAACCGTGCCCACTTAGAGGCCTCATTGGCTACTCAATGGCTATCTCCAGATTAACAGGCCAAACTCCACCCCTACATTTCGATCATAAAATTAACATAAGCACCTGACTGCCACAGATGCCTTATCCAAAGATTCCATATAGATAGTAAATTTATCTAAATCCCCTTGCTGGACATAGGGGAGCAGTCATAAGTGTGATCACAGGTTTAAGTGTGATCCTAGGCAAGCCACGTGTCTCTGAAAACATAATGAAGATATAGAGAGTTTTGTTAGAAAAATATGAGGAACACATACAGCTCAACAGGAATATAGGAAGTATATATGAGTTAAGCAATCTATTATACAGAACCCTGGTATCTTAGTGGTTAAAGTGCTTGGCTGTCAGCCAAGTTCTTGGAACCCACCAGCTGCTCCACAAACAAAACATGCTCTTTCCAAACCATAACAGTCTCAGAAACCGTGGGGCAGTTCTTTATGGATCTCAGGGAAATGGGTATTGGGAATTTGTTCCTGATAGTAAAACTCATGTATAAAAGACAGGAAATATTCAGGTTTCTAAGCTGGATACCTTTAGGTCATCACATAAGACCGATGAGGCAGCTCTCTTTACTATCTGAAGGAAGAAAAGGCAAATTTCAGAATCGACTAAAAATAATCCAAGTTGTTTTATTATTTAAAGGTGCAATCTGTGCTACAGAGGGCTGTGAAAAGGAAACAGATGTTTTCAGGTTTTTAATTACTAATATATACCAAGTAAGAGTTTCCTGCTTTAAGAGCTTCTGCTTAACATGTACACTCAGTGAGAAGAAAATATATAAAATACAGTAGAGAGAAAGGGAACATATTCATCAGAGAGTTCAGATCAACCTTAAAAATAATCTGTAGTTTAGTATCCATTAATAGTAATTAGTGGCAAGGAATATAGGCCTTTAATATTGGTCAGTGGGTAGTAGCACCAAATCAGTTGCTGTAACTTCCAACCATATTTCATACTTCAAATGAAAAGAGAACAGAACACAACAAAACAAAACAAAAAAAGCACCAAGGTGCCTTCTTGCTGCCACCTGGTAGGTTCTGGGTCACAACAGCCCTCTGAGACAGAGAATGATTTTCCATGTGTTTCACACTGTACCTTTTCACAGGAGTAGGAAGCCTCATCTTTCCTTCTGTGCAGCCGTGGGCGGTTTTGAACTGCTGGCTTTCCAACATGTAATCGACTATGCTATGGGTGGGCACTGAGTGAACGGCACCTAACAACTACATGCCATCAAGAGTCCACAAAGTCTTGTAAGTAATTCAATGTAAGGCAGGTGTGTGTGTGTGTGTGTGTGTGTGTGTGTGCGTGTTGTTTGTTTTCAATAAGGGCATGTAGTGAGAAGTCATTATTTGTTTTGGGAGCTCCTGGAGTAGCAAAAATGGAGCAGCAATGAAAATCGAACAGTAGACTCCTGATGATGTATGTAAGGCAATCTAAGCAACTGGGATTCACGAAAGAGGTTTGAAGCCCTGTTATGCTTTTATTAAAAAGGAAGAAATTGGACTTAAGGCAGAAATTAAGCTTATCAAGGCATCCGCCTGTGATGTTAGGAAGAAACGTGCATGAGTGATCTTGGACTGTTCGAGCCTGGGCTTAAGTGAGTAAATTCAATTCTGGACCTCATTCAATAATTCACAATCTATTTTAAGGCTTTATTAGGACTACTCAGACCTCTGTGAGTGATTATATAGGTATAATATATACCTATATGGCCACTGGAGAAGCCTAGAGGAAGGAGAATTGATACCTGGCACATTTTCAACTTTATATTAAAAATTTCAACAACTTAAAGCAATTTGAGAATGAGCAAAATCCTGATGTTCTCAGAACATCATAACAATACACATAATTGTTTACTGACATTATCTTATGATTTTATATTGCTCAAAGATAGTATCTGACAGAGCTAAATAAACACTTAAAGAATTTTTAGTTTACTTTAATAAGAAGCTTAAAATCATTGGTTATATAAATCTAGCTCAAGAATCATTTGAAGAGTCTTAATATAAGTTGGATTAAAAAATCTTCTTACTTTCTTTTTCTGTGCATTGTTATCTTCCATTGGTACTTGTGTGTTTAAAATCTGATTTCACAACTCTCTCAAAGTCTTGATCAAAGAGCATTACTGCTATTGTATTCAGTGGTGAATGGTGAAGGTTGATCACATACAGAATTAGATATGTCCAATTACTTTATTTAACAAATGCTTTCTCAGGGTCTATTAGATGGCAGTTAATGCGTGCAGTACCAGAAACATAAAAACAAGTAAGGCATCTGTGGCAGTCATGTGCTTATGTTAATTTTATGATTGAAATGTAGGGGTGGAATCTAGCCTGTTAATCTGGAGATAGCCATTGAGTAGTCAATGAAGCCTCTATGTGGGCATGACTTTCTCTTGAGACTTCTGGGAAAACTCGCGATATTTCCCTCGCGAAGATGAGAAGCTATCTCCCCCAGTTGTTGGGAGTTAATCTTAGAGAGACAATGAATCATGTACAAAACAAAGATGGCAGCATCTGAGAAGCTGGAGGAGCCAGCAGAGAGATGACACATCTTTGTCCTGATGGAGTCAGACCTCTGAAGCTGGAGTGGCCACATGGAGGACTCTGCCAGCGATGAGTTGCTTCTGCTGTTGATGGACCCTGAGCCCCGGAAGCGAGGAGCCATGTGGAGACCCCTGCCAGTGCCAGGATTCTGCACCCATTGACCTGTGACTTCGTGAGTTGGAAGGAGATTTTATAGACTGATTTTGGGTTAATATCGGACTTATGACTTTGAACTGGACTGGGATCAATGTCCTGTTCCTCTTGTATATAAATGTTTTCCTTATAGCTTGTCTTATATGCGTGTCTATGAAATGTGTTCCTCTTGTTTACCTGGACTAACACAGCATAGTTATATAATTTTGTGAAAGAGTTGTGGAAAAACAAGTCCATTAAATAATTAATCATTATTAAATGGGGCAAGTGTAAAGTATATTTGGAGTCTTGCATTCAGTCAATTTGCTGCACAAGAACTCTTTAGAGTACTTAAAAGCAGATTGTTACTTTGAGGACTAAGGTTGTGCCCAGTCAAGCCCTCAAAGTGTGTCTACTCTCAGTACTGTTCCTGGATTTTTTCTGTCCTGGACTCCGTATGTCTAGGGCTCTTATCTCTAGCAATGTACATGCACCAATGTATATGGGCTTTTAAGGTAGCATTTGGCTTATGATAGTAGGCAGTTGGGTGGGGAGGGGAACATTAAAAAACTAGGCAGTGGTTCTCAACCTTCCTCATACTGCTTCTCTTTTCTACAGTTCCTCATGTTGTGGTGACCTTGCCACCATAACATTCTTTTCTTTTCTTTTTTTTTTGGGGGGGGGGGCATCACTGCCCTCTGGTGGTCATGGGCACACTACCCAGGCTGCTCCTGAGAGCCACCGCTGGATTTGAACCTCCAAGTCTGCGGGCCACAGTCCCGCACTCACCACTTACGCCACTGGGGCTCAGCCCATAACATTATTTTCATTGGCATTTTCTCACCACCATATTGCTACTATGATGAATTGGGCCACCCTGTGAAAGGGTCCTTTGATTCCAAAGGGGTCCTCTAAGAAGCGCTGAGCTGGAGGCATATGGTGTGTTCTGTCAGTGCTGTACTGAATCCTGCTGCCTTGTCCCATCATTGTGGCTCTTCTGTGCAGGGATATCCAATGATATCAGATGGATTGTGGCGCTCTATGCTGACCCCACCCAAACACAATGATATATTTGTCATCATTTTCTTATGAGAAATAATGATTCTATGATGAATTATGGTTAGAATAACCATGTAGAGTCCCAGTTCTGCCATGGTATCCCGGGAAGTTACACATAGCCAAAAGAAAAAGACTTGCAACTCAACTATGTTTGGGCAGGATTCCTTGTGATTTTCCTGAAAGATGACTCAATGGGAACCAAAGGAGTGTCAGTGTGAGGTGCTGGAATTTAAGTGCAATGCTTGTGGTATTTGAATAAGAGCAGTTCAACAGGGGAGTTAGGACCAGTGCAGGGTGAAAAGTGCCAGGAATGTGGTTAATTAAATCAGGAGGCATCCCCTGATTGGGGGGGGGGGGCGCTACTGGAGAAGTAAGAAAATAATTTATAGTGGGACAAAGGATATAAAACTAGAGTGAGCTCTGCAGTGTTGAATCAGAATGGAAATAATGATATAAAATTTTGATTTTAATATTTGAAGAAATCCAGGTACATGTATATGTGAATTCACATTTGTAAATTTATTTTATCTACCATCTATCTATCATCTATATCTATCGGCTATCTATCTACCTTTATCATCTATGAATCTATCATCTATCTATCATCTATCTACCCCTGCAGGTGTAGTGAGCTCTGTATTGGCCTGCTAACCACATGTTCCACACTTTGAAACCATCAGCAGCTGTGTGGGGGAAAGATGAGACTTTCAAATTTAGAAAAGAGGGAAAGCTCCAACCTGTCTGGGAGGGTCTCTATGAATCAGAATCGACTCGAGGGCAGGAATACATGTGTTTCTTCCAATTTTGTTCACCACAAAATCTCGAAGCAGTAGCAATCCAATAACAAAGATCATATTTATATTTAAGTCTTTGTTTTGAAATGCCATTTTTCACTGAAAAGACAAAAGATTAAGGAAAATCAAAAACTATATAGGAGCATGCCAAGAGAATACAGAAACCAGTTAATAAGGAACTTACTGTCAAGGACAATGAAATCATCAATGTAAAGACAGTAACAGAGAACAGTTAAATAAATGTTAGAGGAAACCATAAGTTCATCTTGATATAATAAAGTAACTCCCTTTACCAACACTGCAGGCTTCTGTATTCTATTAAGGATAAAGGTAATTACTCTTCAGGCTGGGAGAGGCAGTTTCCAGAATCCTCCAGGATTGGTGGAGAGATACTCATAAAAGTTGCCAGACCTAGAATTATGTAGGCGTTTTCAATTTTTGCTGTTTTTATTGTTCTTTGTTATCTCTTTTTATTCACTCTTATTTTGTCTCTCTAATTTTGGCTTTGCCTACCAATATAAGATAGACTTGGGAAGCAAGCCTGAGGAGAAATCAACTGGACTGACAGAGGAGGTGGGGGGAAGAAGTGGTGAGCAAACAATGCCATAGACAAGGGAACAATTATGGTATTAAAATCAACAATGAGGAGGACTCAGAGATCCTGTTGCTATTGGAGCCACAGCAATCTAGCCGAGAAGAATTGCTAAGAAGAACCAGGGCAAGCGTGATGGTGGAGCAGGAGGTAAGTAAAAGAAGACAGAGGAGGTTCTGGGAAGCAAAGTTTTGAATACAGGTACAAACATAGGTGTGCACTTATGTAAATATATTAATTCATATGAATATAGTTATTGGCTTACGCACATATAACTAGATAGCAAGACATTGAGGAAGGGGGTGGACTTTGGGCCTCTGCTCAAGCCCTCCCTCAACAAAAAATACCCGGCATTCTGTGATGCTCACCCACCAAAACCGACTGCTGAAGATATAAAAGGTGTATGAGCAAGAGTGATAAAGAAAGCTGATGATGCCCGGCTCTCAAAAGATATAGTGTCCGGAGCCTTAAGGCTTGAAGTTAAACAAGCATCCATCTAGCACACAAACAACAAGCACAACATTGCTTAACCTACTAGGTCATCTGATAAAGGATGAAGCAGTCCTTGCTATAACATATAAACCATACGCTCGAGGTTTGGGGTAGAAAAATGGTAAGAAACAAGAACAAGAAAAACAAAACAGAGCTCAACTATCCATTAATAGCAAAATCAAAATAATTGGTTTTGATTGGATGGGGTCCATTTCATTCAGACAGTTCAAGGGATACTTTAGAATGGTAAATATTAAAGTAGTGCACTGAGTGATGGTTTAAAAAAGTATTATATGAAATGATTTTCATTAATTCATGTATAGGCAAATAAAATTTGACTTTCAAAAGGTACTATTTTGATAATCTAATTTTATAATGTTAGTTTTATTTTTTAAAATGAGGACCAAAAATCATTGATATTCATTTGTATTTCAAGCAACAATATATGAATCAATTTTAAAAAAGCACAGTGAGATTTCACTGGGTGACTTGAACAATAAGAACTTTGTATTAAAAGTTTCACAGTATGTATGTACTAAGTAACTAAGTATGTACTAAGTAAAATTATAGATGCAATAGTAACAAAAGAAGAGGTACATACTTATATTTGTTATCTATTGCTTCATTATTTAACTAGCATTGAGCAGAAATGTAAGCATATGTAAGCAAATGTAAGCAACTTCATGCCTTTAACAATAAAGACTATAGCTTTATATATGGCTTTTCTTCTTGTGGCAGTCATGTGCTTATGTTAATTTTATGACTGAAATGTAGGGCTGGAGTCTAATCTGTTAATCTGGAGAAAGCCATTGAGTAGCCAATGTGGCCTCTATGTGGGCATGGCTTTCTCCTGAGACTTCTGGGAAATCTCACGATATTTCCCTCGTGAAGATGAGAAGCTATATTCTCCAGTGTTTGGGAGGTTGTCTTAGAGATGATGTATCACGGGTAAGATGGCAGCATCCGAGAAGCTGGAGGAACCGGCGAAGAGACCACACGACTTTGCCCTGATGGAGCCAGACCTCTTAATCTGGAGAGGCCACTTGGAGAATTCTGCCAGTGATGAGTTGCTTCTGCTGTTGATGGACCCTGAACCCTGGGAGCGAAGACCCATGGAGAGACCCCTGACGGCACCAGGATTCTGCACCCACTGACCTGTGACTTCGTGAGTCTGAAGCAGACTTTATAGACTGATTTCGGGCATATGAGTTAATATCGGATTTATGACTTTCAACTGGACTGGGCTGGGATGCCTTCTCAGTGTCACATTCCTTTTGTGTATAAACCCTTTCCTTATATTCATATGCGTGTCTTTGAAATTTGTTCCTCTGGTCTACTTGGACTGACACACTTCTTAAAAAAGGGTCTTAATATGGAATCAAATTTGGTTTTCTAACATGGTGGTGTAGTGGGTTATCCCGTGAGTTTTCAGCAGCAAAGTCAGCAATTTGAAACTGCGAGCAGCTGCACGGGAAAAAGATTGGCTTCTCTCTGCCCACAAAGATTTACAGGTGTGGGGACTCAGCGGCGCTGTTTCACCGTCCTGTAAGTCCAGATCAACTCAAGGGCAGTAGGATTGGTGGTGTTGTTTTAATAATTAATAAAGATTGGGAAATAAATGAATAATATGAACATTAATCATCAGTTCTAATAGGGCTTCGGAATGGAGTTAAATAGCTGTAAAGAAATGTTTCTATCCTTGAAACATTTACAGTATTTCTAACCATTAAGTCTTTATTTCAATTCTATACACTCACATACAGCACAAACCCTTTTTCATACACAAATGCACAAATATTGCACCTGAAAGAAATATTTAGTTTAGCAGAGCAATTAGAAAACATTGTCCATAAAACTGTTCCCACCTGTCAAAAGGAAACTCTGATCAAGGAGCTAATTAGAGTTAATGGAGTTTCTTAGAGGAGAAATTGAGACGCAGGAGCACCTGAATGCTGAGATTCTCAAACTTACATAGTCATAATGCCTTTTAAGGCTTAGAGGAGTGTTTTGTCCTTTGCTTTGATTTGTAAATCATATTTAATTTCCCTTTGTTAGGAAAGTTCATCACTGAATTCATTTGATTGGATGAGTGTTGCTAATTCATGCCAGTATATATTGTTAATTTGTGATGATTTATGCTGATAACTGTTGCGATCTCATAACTCAAGCTCATTAAAGAAAAATCTTAAGGTTTTTGATTCTGTATAAAGTCGTTGCTTCTTATAAATGGCTTTCTGTTTAATTTCCACTTGGCTATTGGCCAAGGGAAACCACTTTTCCTCTTGTTTCTATAAACATTTCTAGCACACTTCTACAAAGAGGATCCAGGTGTCCATGTGCACGCACATACAACAGACTGACCAACCACTGGGTTTTCAGTCAAATTTAATGGCTGTGAAAGTCAGTTATGGAAACAGTGAAAGCATTTCATATGTCCAGTAGAGATAGTATGGAAAAAGTAATGAAATTGCATACAAGAGAAGTAAATCAAGATATGTTGGTTTGAGTGGAAGGTAAGTTTCAAGTTATAAGAAAAGTTTAATGAGATAATAATCATTTAGCATAGAATAAAATAGTAATCAAAACAATTTAAAGATTTATGATTATTATAGGGAGGGTGGAAGAAATTGCAAAGAGAAAATCAACAAAATGTCTGTTTAATTTACATAGGAATAGATGGTTATGTGTTGTTGAATCTGTCAGTGCCTGAGATAGTGAATGCTGAATACAGATTATGAAGATAATTTACAGTTTTTATTTAATGTTAGTCAGAGTGTTAGTCCAGGTAGGCTAGAGAAACAAATTCATAAATACGCATGTGTATATAAGTGAAAGGTTTATATACATGAGGAATGGAACATTGAGAAAGCATCCCAACCCAGTCCACTCCAAGTCTGTAATAGTCCATATGTCTGAAACCAATCCATTAGTCCTCTTCAGACTCATGAAATGAAATGAAACATGCAATGAAACCAGGACAATCACAGGCCTGTGGGTGCAGAGTCTTGTGTATCCAGTGGTGGTAGAAGCATCTCAGCACTGGCAGGGGTCTCCACATGGATTCCCCGGGTCCAGAGGTCTGGTTTCATCAGGGTAAGCCTATGTGGCATCTCCTCTGGCTTGTCCAGGACTTGGCATCTACAGCA
This sequence comes from Nesogale talazaci, assembly GCA_004026705.1. Lineage (NCBI taxonomy): Eukaryota > Metazoa > Chordata > Mammalia > Afrosoricida > Tenrecidae > Nesogale > Nesogale talazaci. The sequence continues at coordinate 14,744 of PVJH01011686.1, read as the reverse complement.
TGCTGCCATCTTGTTGTCAGTGGAGCATCTCCTAGAGACTGAGTTGATGGTCTCTCATCTCCATGGGGGATATATCACAAGATTTCCCAGAATTCTCAAAGAAAGCCATATTCACACAGAGGTCTCATTGGCTATCTCCAGATTGACAGGTTAGGCTCCACCCCTACCCTCTTAATCAAATTGTCACCAGAGTACATGACTGCCACAGTCAGTCATATATTTCTCTTAGTATATAGTACACATTTTGCCTTTCTTTGAATATAAAACACAAGAAACACTTCAAAGTTCACTAAAATATCTTAGACATAATATATATATTTCCTTAATTCCAAATGTAGATCCTTTCAGGCATTTCTTTCCCAATTTTAACAGTCTAGTCTATATTCAATATTTGGTCAGGCAAATAACTTTTTATCCTCAATTTTTAAAAAATATTTCCCACCATATCAGAAATTTCACTCACAGCATTCACATTGGGACTATAGTAGAACCCTGGTACTCGACCACATCAGTACCTATTCATCGGGTTTTGACAGGAAAGGTCAAGAAAATTGTGTATCAGAGCTCAAACAAAGCATTGCAATCAGACACGAAGCACATGCTTTTTGTAAACAAAATAAGTTCTTGTTTTGGTCACTCAGTGTTAGTTTGCATTGTTAGTACTCATTGTTTAAACCTTTTGTGGCTGCGTTCCAAGCATTTTCCTTGACTTTTCTTATTGTTGGTGGTATTTTGAATTGTTTTTAGATAAAAAAAGTGGGTCCTGTGCATTGATATTGTTGATGATAATTTAGTAAACCCTTTTAGAAAATAAGGAAATACCAACAGCAGATCTCATTAGTAAGATTAATTTTTAATTTTTTAAATATATAAAGCCCACCAGGTCTTAGTGAAAAAAGGCAAAGAAAGGAAAAAAAAAAAACCTCCTGAAAAGCAATTCCAGTTGATCTGATGGAAGGGGACTCCTGTTCCAAACAATCATTCTCGCTCCACAACTCTCTCCACACTGGTGTCCGCAGATTCAGATTCTCATCAATCCCAAGACTGCAGTTGTTAAAAATGGTTTTAATATTGGGTTTCTTATTTAAATCATATTATTTAACTCTGCTCTTATATACTTTGAAATTTCTGTGTAATGTTTCATATAAAAAGGCAAGGTTTGTGTAGAAACTTGATCGTGAAGAATGGATTAATCTGTTTTCAGTTACTTCCTATGGGAGCAGTTGATTCGGAACTCGACTGTATGACATCTCGACGCGTCTTTCAGAATGGATTAGCATTGAGGTTTGCGGTTCCACTGTCGTTGCTTCACTTGTGCTTTTATGCACAGTTGCCTTCACATTGAAGTTAAAGAAGCAGCTCCCACTACCACAAATCCTCCATGACGATCTCTATCATTTGCTGTATACAATGCTTTTAAATCACTGAAAAGGCGTTGAGTTTTTTTTTTAATTACCAGCTTCTCTTTTATTTTTATTTAATTTTTCAAATCATTTTACTGGGTGAATCATACAACTATTATCACAACCCACACATCCATGCATGTGTCAAACAAATCTGCACATTTGTTGCCATCATCATTTTCAAAACATTTTCTTTCTACTTGACCCTTTGGTATCAGCTCTTATTTTCCTTCCTCCCCACCCACCCTCACATTTGATAATTTATAATTTTTTTTTCAGATTTTATACTAATCAATTTCTCCCTTTCCCCATTTTTCTGTTATTCGTACCCCAGCGAGGGGGGTATTCTTTTTCTCCCCCCACCTTTCCCTTACTCTCCTGGTATCATTACTCTCATAGTGACCCAGAGAGGTTTAGCTATCTTGGATTCCCCGTGTTTCCAGCTCTTATCTGTACCAGTGTATATCCTCTGGTCTAGCTGGATTTGTAAGTTAGAATTGGGATCATGATAGTTGGGGGGGGCGGGGAGCATTAAATAACTAGAAGAAAGTTGTACATTTCATCTGTACTAAAAATTGCACCCTGACTGACTCCTCTCTTTCCATGACCCTTCTCTAAGGGGATGTACAGCTGCCTACAGTTGGGTTTTGGGGATTCCTCTCCATACCTCACCTCATTCACAATTATATGATTCTTTATTCTTTGATAGCTGATAACTGATCCTATGGACACCTCATGGTCACACAAGCTGTTCTTCTATGTGGGTTTTGCTGCTTCTCAGCTAGATGACTACTTGTTTATCTTCAAGGTTTTAAGGCCCCAGACACGATATCTTCTGATAGCCAGGTGCCATCAGCTTTTTTCACCACATTTGCTTATGTACCTGCTGTGTCTTCGGTGAATGTGTCCGGAAGGTGAGCATCATGGAATTCCAGGTTAATAGACCAAAGTGTTCTTGCCTTGAGGAAATACTTAAGTAAAAGTCCAATGTCCATCTGCTACCTTCATACTAGACCTAAAATATATGCACATAGATCTATTACCCCATTGTCATATGTAAATAGATTTACACATGTACATGCCTGTATTTAGACCTCTGTAAATGCCCTTTGCTTCCTGATTCTTTCCTCTATTTCCTTTCACTTTCCTTTTGTCCCACTATCACAGTCAGCCTTCATTTGGGTTTCAGTAATTACTATCGGTTACACTGTCCTTGATCAACCCTACCAGGCCTCCTACACCCTCCTCCATTGATTTTAGAACACTTTTTGTTCCCTTTTCTCTGGTTTATTAACACTCACTTCCTTTTGCCTGCCTCCCCCTCTGCCATGTTTACCAGGAACCATGGTGCCCTTGTTTTCTCCTCAAGATGGTTTATCCTGCCTATCTTATCTAGATAGACTAGCAGAGATAATAATGAAAAGAAAGACAAGCAAGTAGATAGTTCAAAGTCAGCTTGTCGACCCTTAAGAGATTTTTCCCCCCATTGAATCTGCAGGGAAGCCAAGCCATGGCCCCAAAGTCTATTTTTGTTATCCCTCTGGGGACTTCATTTCTCTGCTTGCCTTGCTGTTCTGCTGCATCCCCTTCATTTTTGACCTTAGTGTGGTGGGATCAGATCAGGCACCACTCCCTCATTGTACCTCCAGTGTTGTACCCTGTAGTGCTCTGGGTCAGGGAGGGATGACATGTCTCATAGTGGGGGTACCCACATGGTCCTCTCTGTGCACTATCTGTTCTGTGCAGGCATACTGTCTGAACGGCTTGTGGGCCAGGATGTACACCACTCTCTCTTCCTTTCCGTCATTTGCTCCCGTATGCTCTGAAGAGACATGTTCCTCTCCCTCAGGTGTCGCTTCTGTGCTGTCCTCTGAAGTGAATTCTTCAAGAGATGAGAGGGGTGGGGGGCTGTCCATGTTGTTGGGCTTGGAATGGGCCTCTCTGACATCTCTACTGGTTCCCTGCTTCATGCCGGTATGTTGCATTCACACCCTGAAGCACCGGTTGGAGCCTGGCACCGCTTTCCCTGTGTAGGTATAAACAATACCCTCCCCTTGGGTGAGCTTGTGCCCTGTTCCCCTGTACTATATCTTTTTTTTTTTTTTGGCATCACTGCTCTTCGGTGGTGGGAGTAGGAGGTCCAGCCCCACTGCTGGAATTGAACCTCCGTCCCAGTGGACCGCAGTCCCGCACACAACCACTACGCCACCGGGGCTCAGCCCCATACTATATCTTTTTAAAAACTAAAGTAAGGCATATATATATACACACATATATATATCTGATTTTCAGCCTCAAACCAAATTAACTTCAGTCTTTCCATCTCAATATTTAAGCCATGAATTGCATAGTAATAATTTTGGCTTGCATCTCAGTTGAGATAACACATGCTCCATTATTTTAAATTTATCCTTTAAAATCATTCTGAGAATTGATGATTTTAGCTGAAATATTTTCTTTTTTAATTAAAATCATTTTATTGGTGGCTCATACATCATTTTTCACAATACATAAATACATATACTGTGCCAAGCACCTTCATATGCCTGCTGCCATCATCATTCTCCAAATATCTGCTTTTCTACTTGAGCCCTTGATATTAACTTCCCATCCTTTATCCTCTGTCCCTTCCCCCACCAATCCTCAATACTTTATAAATTATTATTGGCCTGTCATATCTTACACTGTCCGGCATCTTCCCCCACTCACTCCTTCAATGTCTGTCCTCGAGATAGAAGATCATGCGTAGATCCTTGTTTTGGTTCTGTCTCTCTACCCCATTTTCTCTCTATCCATCCAGTAACTCCAATCTCACCACTGGCTCTGAGGAGCTCATCTGTCCTGGGTTCCCCATATCTCCAGCTCCCATCTCTACCAGTGTACCTTCTCCAGTCCAGCTGGATTTGTAAGGTAGAGTTGAGATCATGATAGTTGGGGGGAAGAAACCTTTAGGAGCTAGAGGAAAATTGTATGCTTCATTGGTATGCTTCATTGCTGCCTCACTGCAAGTTGACTGGCCTGTCTCCTCCTCACAACTCCCTTGTAAGAGAGTGACCTATTGCCCACAAGTGGGCCTTGGGTCCCCACCCTGCTCTTCCCCTCATTCGCAGTGATGTCATTCTTGTTCTTTGATTCTTGACACCTGCTCCCTCCTACCCGTCTTGATCACACAGGCTGGTGTACTTCTTCCATGTGGGCTTTGCTGCTTGCTTCTGGCTAAATGACCACTCATTTATCTTCAAGCCTTTAAGATCTCGGACATTTTATCATTTGATAGCTGGGCACCATCTGTTTCCTCCACCCATTTGTCTTCAGTGCTCATATCGGGAGGGTGGACACATATTGATATGAGGTGTCCACTGAGGACATGTGGGCGCATGAGCAAGGGTGGTGAAGAAAGCTGATGGTGCTCAGCTATCAAAAGATATAGCTTCTGAGGTCCTAAAGGCTTAAGTGTTAACAAGCAACCATCTAGCTCAGGAGCAACAAAGATCACCATAAAAGAAGCACACCAGCCTGTGCGACCATGAGGTGTTGAAAGAATCTGGTACCAGGCATCAAAGAAATATTTTCCTATTTCTAGTTTCCTGTTTATTTCCTCTTCATTTCCATCATGATAATCTTCCATTTCATTTATAGAACAATAGCATTTCCTTTGAACCTATGCTTTGGGATCATGGTTCCAAGAGGAGGAGGGGCGGAAGGGGGAACCAATCACAATGATTGATGTAGAACCCGCCCTGCTCATCCCCTCAGGGGGCTGAACAACAGAAATGTGGGTGAAAGGAGACAGAAGTCAATGTAAGACATGAAAACAATAATAATTTATAATTTATCCAGGGCTCACAAGGGGGAGAAAGTGAGGGAGGGAGAGAAAAAAGAGTAGCTTATACCAAGGCCTCAAATAGGAATTAAATGTTTAGAAAATGTTGATGGCAATGTATGTAAACATAAAGTTGATACAATTGATGAAAGGAATATAATAAGAGCTGTAAGAGCCCCAATAAAATTATTTTACTTTTAAAAAAGGAAAATATAAGCCCCAAACAAAGTTATACACTTAATATAGTTAGTGTTAGCAACAAAGAAACCTGACTTACAAGGGCAGAAGGTGTTCTCCTTCCTTGAGACCTGCCATGTTCTCATGAACATCACAAAGTAGCAGCTGTGTTATTTATGAAAAACTATTGCATTTAACTGAGACTTTTAATACACAGGCGTTATGTCAATTCATTCTAAGTGGGACTTGTTCTTAATATGATATTCTTAGCCTGGGGACTTACTGTGGATACCAAAGGATTTGACAGAATATGAGGTAAGAACCAAGGATCAAGAGTATACATAATTGTATTATAATTTGTGTTCCATCACTTACTATGTGACCTTGAGAAACATCCATTTATAAAATGTAAATGGTAATGTCAAGGTTAAATGACATGTAGAGTTCTTAAGAATGTGCTGACATACTAAGTATTATAAAATTTTATGTTATTATTTTTGTATTTTAGTGGCAATGTCTATATAATTCTAAATGAATTTGACAAAAACTATTTGGAAATTTGTCTGTTTCAAGATTCCTGGACTGAGAGATTAAATAGTAAGAAAAACTAGTATTATCAAGAAGTTTAGTGATCAAATATGAGGTTAATTTATTGAGAGAGTAGTATATTATTCTCCCCAAATTTTTTTTTGAAGCCAGCAAGATTATGAACCATTTGCTTAAAAGTTAAACCTATCCAGAAGAGGTGTGTATATATAGGTAAAAGTATTATTTGACTTTACAAATAATTATAATCCTCAACCATAGGATTTTATAGATTTAAGAACCAAGAAGTTATTCAATCAGATTTATTAATTTTCCAGCTAAGAAATTAGAGAAATTAAAAAGTTAAGTAAAGGTGAACTCATATTTATTAGACAGAAGGTCATAAATCTACATGATTTATGTTTCCCTGGATCTGAGTGCCTTTTTCATTAAAACAGGCTGTCATTAAATCACAAGTACCTTTTCTTGGTTGACATGTATCCCTCTCAAAGGAAAATATAACTTCTAAATAGTATTTGCTTTAAGCCATATAAATCTTACCTTCTAACTCTTTAAGTGAGCAATGCTTTCTTTGAATATAGGAAAATTATACTTCCACTCTGTAATATTTCAAACACACCTAAAAATGTTCTTTTAATCAACCCTAAACAACATCTACAAAATAATAATTAATAAAATTAATATTCTCTAGACATTTTCTAAAGATAAATCCAGATATAAAATCATAAAATAAAATATAAATGATGAATAAAAATACTATACATATCTCAAATTTAAATTGGTAAAATTAATTTAAATGTAACTTGGAATATCAATTAACTTAAAACCAAAGTCATTATTATAGTCTAGATTCTCAAAACTTGATTCATTTTTTAGTTCACTGGATCACATGATTGTAGTATTGAATATCTGACTGAGTAACATGAGAAAATTCTGACTTTATTATGAGGGTATTGAACAATTGATAGAATTTATAAAGTTGTTGGAGAATGAGTTTTGGGAATTAAGGTGTGAAGAAGATGTTACCATAATATCAATAACTTCATGATTTAATCATTTGCCAGCTCAGCACTGACATGGAGGTTGACATTCTGGAAACTTACCACAGTGCTGGGGAACCTTCAATACAGGTACATATTTATTGATATGCCTCTGAACACTTACTGCCACACCAAAGTACACCTTTCTTTGTATCCCAGTGTCCATGAAAATATTCAAATACAACTAAACATAGACAATCCCATCTAGTATCTTAAGTTACAAATTAGAGTGTCTTCGTCACACTGAATACATGTGCCCCAAATTCATGAAATGGGAAAATAGACAAAGTGGTGTCCTTTATCTTCAACAAAGGAGATCAGGTTACTTCGCATCCTATTTATGTGGATTCCCTTTTAAATAGGAGCAATTCTGGGTGCTGGAAATTTAGATTCACAATCATTCACCCAGATAGTCAAGCTGCCTCTGTTACTATGAAAAAGTCTAGTTAATTTCTGAGTACTTTTGCATTTCAAGATTCTTCTTTGTGTGTGTGTGTGTGTGTGTGTGTGTGTGTGTGTGTGGCATCACTGCCCTGGTGGGAGTAGGAAGCCCAGCCTTGCTCCTGGAGAGCTGCTGTTGGATTTGAACTCTCAACCCTGTGGGCTGCAGCCCCACACACAACCACTAGGCCACCGAGGCTCAGCTTCAAGATTATTCTTAAAAAAAGAAAAAAAGATTATTCTTTTTCTTTACAATAATTCCAAATTGGCAGAGTGTCACCTGCTTTCCAGTCACCTTTCTGGTTTTGCAGCCATTGCTCTATTATTATCCATAAGTAAGCATGGTGCTAATTCTTTCACACAGGGAATTAGAGACAGAATGTCCTATCAAAGTAAATGACAGTGGAAGAAATTAAATCACCCCCCACCAAATGTGAATATATTCTTTTATGTATTCTTCATGACTTCAGAGAAATTTTAGTGATCCTTGTAAAACAAAACAAAATGAATCTTGCCATAAGACATTTACATTCTGCACCCCCTGGAGACCCAGATCATGTGCCATGGAACACTGGACACTGAATTCTGGAACTTCATGGTGCCGAGCACACTCTTAAGTGCCATGCCAGAGAGATCCAATGGGGAGTTCCCACTGGGTGAATTAGACTGTACCTCAAACACACCTGTAATCTGCAGATTTAAGATCGAAATTATATTGTGTGTGAAGAAGTTTAAGATGAGATTGAGACCAGCTCTTATCTTACATTACAACAGGTTCAAGAAGGGTGCGCTCTGCATTAAGTGAAAGAGATAGACAAAAGTTAGGCCACAGGGTCCATGGTAAGACACTCCAGGGTCCAGAGTTTTGTTACGGCCGGCTTATATAGTCTTTAGGTCATGTAGCCAGCACGCTTGTTCCAGGATTACACAAAAGGCAATTTATAGTGCTTGAGGCATATTAAGAAGGATTAACACTTCAGTAGAGTTATGCACAGCCAGAAGGGAAGAACAACATGAAGAAACTGATACGTTTGCAAGCAGCTGCTCTCTGCAGCCTCCACTAGGGAACTAGGGAAAAGGGTCCACTTAGACAGAGAGACATACCAGTTTTGCTTCTTAAGAAACCACTGCTGAGTTTCAACTTTCTCCCACAGACTATGAACTGTCCTCATGAACTGTGGACGATGGTAGCCCTCTTCTGTTTGCCCAAGAAGCAAGCAGCTTTTATTCCCCTGCAAAGAAGCAGAAGACAGTTATGCCCTACTCATACTAAGATACAGTTTATCCTGGCAGAACTGTGACTGACACTGTTAGTGAATATTATTGCTATTTAACATCATTTTATTGGGGGCTCCTACAACTCTTTTCACAATCCACACCCACACCCATTGTGTTAAGCACTTTTGTACATTTGTTTCCCTCATCATTCTCAAAACACTTGCTTTCTACTTGAGCCCCTGTTATCCAATCCTCATTTTCCCCTAGTGAATATTATTTTGTTTTTTCTCACCACTAATTCCCATTCTGTAGAAGTGCATAATCCAGGTCTTGATACTTAGTTAGCCTACACCACTTGTTTAATCACTCTCTTAATAGTATTTTAATAATTAGTACCATAGGCTGAACAATTGTATTCAAAACAGAAGGCTCCATGGAGATGGTTGATAAGATTCTCTACTCCAATCTCAAAAGGATGTCTCTCAGGTGAACTAGAGGCAGATAAAAACATACATTCGGGACTGGATTTTAGGCTCTTACTTAATTCAAGCTCCAAGCTAGACCTAATAACAATTGATTCTTATGACATGGCCCTGCTCAATACTTGCCATCATGAAGGAAGCACAGAAGATATGGATACTATGTCAAAGTATGATGAAAAAAATTAGATGGTGCCTGGCTATCAGATAGAATATTGTCTGGGGTCTTAGATACTTATTTCCAAACAATCATCCATCTAAGTGAGATGTCAAATAAGTCCATCTGGAAGAAGAGCATAAACAACCAAGACCCAAGGATTATAAATTGTATAATTCAAATCCAAAGGAGGGAACAATAACAGAGCTTAAGTTTTTAGAATCTGGTGTGCAGATATAGTAGGGATATAGTAGGGCCGCAAGATACATTTGCATAATCTAGAAAGGTAATAAGCCTCTGACTATTTCATTTTAATGGTAATTGGTAACTGATTTGTGGGAATAATCAGGTTTCCAGGCAGAATATTGTAGAGATAACTGTCGTAGATTAAAATGACAAATCCAACTCAAACGTTTAAAACCTTAATACTTGATCTCTCCTCTGATTTATTTTGGACTTGATCTGATTTTCCATATTTTCTGTTTGTTTTTCTTTTTCTTTTCACAATCTGGCATATCTGTATTATTTTGCCATTGTTGGTAGCCTTCTTGAATCCTTGTTCTGTGTTTGATGTATGAAACCATGGCGAATCCTAGAAAGATAACTCAAAGAAGGGCTCCTCCTGGGGAATTCAGTGGGGGAGAGCAGGGATGGTAATGTGTTAGAGGTTATAAGTCTGAACTGGATCTTTGTTGTTGTTTTTAAGTTCTCTCAAGGTGGTCCTCACTCTTATCTACATATCAGAATGAATCACTGCCTCATCCTGAAACATGCTTAAAAATGTTATTTTGTTTGAGGTCATTGTGAAGCTATTACAACAATCCATTTTGTGGAGGGTCTTCCTATTTTTTTGCTGCCCCTCCACTTTACAAAGCATGATACCTTCCTGGACTTGCTTCTATTGATAACATGCTCAGAGTAAGAGAGTGTTGCCATCTTCCATTCTAAGGAATATTTTGACTGATTTTCTTCCAAATCAGACCTGTCTGTTCTTCTGGAACTTCATGGCATTTTCAGTATTCCTCAGCAGATCAAAGATTCAGTACATCAACTCTTCGGTCTTTCTTATTCACTGTCCAATAGGCACACATATATGAGATAGTTGAAGATACCCTGCTTGGCTCAGGTACTTGCTAGTCTTCAAAATTACATACTTGCCCTTCAACACTTTCAAGAGGTCTTGTCAGCAGATTAGCCAAATACAATATGCCACTTTATCTCTTCACTGCTGCTTTCATGAGCATTAATTGTGGATCCAAGAAAGATAAAATTTTACTGAACAACTTCCAATATTTTTTCCAGTTATCTTGATGTCATCTACTCATGAATACTTCAGTTTCCTTTGCCTGTAGCTGCAATCCATACTGAAGGCAGCAGTGCATGATTTTCATCAGCAACAGCTTCAAGTTTCCCTGGCTTCAGCAAGAATCTTGAGTTGAAGGTGTCAGAATTTCTGTGTCTTTCTGCACACTCTAGGGAAGAATCTCTTCCTTGTCTGTTTTGGATTGTAGAATCTGCCCACATTCTAAACTCATGACTCTATTTCTTCAAATTCAATGCCAGTGGTGGTGGACTAAGTCTTTCTTAGTAATAGTAACAATTAAATGTGCAACTTTCTTTTGCTCTCAATTGCTTCCTCCCACCCACTATCATGATCCAAATTATACCAGAAAGATCCAGCTAGACTAGGGGATGTACACTAGAGTCAAAAACATGGAGAATTTAGGATAGATGATCCCTTGGGACTAGTGGGAGGAGTGGTGATACTGGGAGGGAGGAGAAATGGTAGAGTAGAAAGGGGGGACTAATTCCATGGATCTACTTATGACCTCTCTTGGGTACGGACCACAAGGGGGTGGGTGAAGCAACACATTGGACAGAAAAGGTAGTAACAATTGGTAAATTATTAGGGGTTCATGGGGGAGGAGAAGTAGGGAGGGGAAGCATGGGGAGCTGGAATTTTTAAAAAAAAGAGCTAGAGGAAAGAGGGAAAGAGGAGGTTATACCAAGGGCTCAAGTAGACAATATTTGGAAATGAATATGACAACATGTGTACAAATCTGCTTAATACCAATGATGTATTGAATGCTATAAGAGTGATAAGAACCCCAAAATAAAATCTATATTAAAAAAAGAGTGCATCGCTCTGACAATGCTTACCTATTCCACATTTAAGGACCTTTATTTTTCCACTGATCTCATAGGGATAATTTCAAGGCTAGATGGTTTCAGTCTCAACTATTTCTGAGACCTTAACTTCTTTTCCCCATGTACTTTAACACATTTACAGATCCCTGAGATTAGAATGTGGATACCTTTGGGTGGTCATTAGTCTACTGATCAAAAATGCCAATAAATAGAAATAAGTGTGGAAAGGAGTTTCTAATTAAAAAATGAATAAAACTTTTCCATTTCATCCTGTTTTTTCTCCCTCTCTTGTCCTCATCCCATCCCCACTTCTAGGCTCCTCCTCTCTCTCTTGGTCTTTTTGTACAAAGATTAGTTTCAATGTAGTTGATACCTTCTTTGTAAACCAGTTAAAGAAAAAAATTAATTTAAAAGATAAGTGAAACTCATATGTATCAGAAAAAAAAGCATATTTTCTGAAAAGGACCAAGCTCATGTTAAACAGGTAGTTTTCCTGTGCTAAAGATATAATGTGACAGATAGACTTTGCATTTAGTTTTATTATATTTTGCTTGTGCAGATACACAGAAGTAAACTCATAAGATTAAGCAAATATTTACCTAATATTCATATGTAAAAGACTCAACAGACAATTGTGGATGCTATATTAACTTTATTTAACTCTGAGGCAGAGTTGAGGAACAGCTTTATGAATAACTGATTTATTGTGAAATGTGATCTCAGGCAAGGTAATTGATAAATGAACCAGGAAGAAGGGACAGCTGATATAAAATGTGTTATCAAATTCACAACATCTTTGACTAGTGGGTTTATCAATCCTGCAGGACTACTTAAGAAGTTTTATAGACCATCCACACCACTCCTTTGTCAGTTTCTCATACTTTGGTGAATTGCATATTTCAATATTACTGCAAATTATGCAATCATTTTTCAAATATCAGTAGCATTACCCAAAGTGAACTTCAGCAGAATTACCAGATGAAAATAGAGTACGAAAATGGAAGAAGCTGAACTTTCATGAAAAAATAAGTCACTTGAGTAGAAGTAAAATCCTGTCTAATTGGTCCCAGACCAGGTCCCCAGATGAGAAGACACCCAAAATGTGAACAAGGAGGAGTGGGTTCCTCCAAGTAGAATCAACATGGCTTAGTTGGATGGAGTACAGCTTTCAGGACCTTTATTAGCTTATGTGTATGAATTAAAAGAGTAGAATTAGCTATTGATACTTGGAATTGTAAGGCATGAACTGTCCCTAGGAAAACTGGAAATCGGCAAAAATGAGAAGGTGCACATAGCAATTGACATAGCAGGCACTGTTGAGCTGAAATAGACTGGTGTTGCTGTGCTTAGGGCACACTGAGTCGGTTCCCAGTCATAGCCAGTGTCCCCACCACGGAAGCAAGCACTGCCATGTCCTACACCTTCTTATGATCGTCCTCTTCTTTAGCCCAATGTTGCAGCCATTGTGTCAATCCATCTCGTGGAAGCGCTTCCTTTTCCTTGCTCCTCGCTTTTACTGAGGATGATGCCCTTCTTTAGAGACTTGTCTCACCAGATTATATGCCCAAAGTGTGCATAGCTTTGCTTCAAAGAAGCACCCTGGCCATTCATCTTCCAAAGCAGATAAGTTTGTCTTCTAGCAGTCCACTGTATTTTCAATATTCTTCTTCAGAATTACAAATCAAATTCATCGACTCTTTTCAATCTTCTGTATTCAATGCCCACCTTTCACCTGCATATGAAGCAATTAGAAACAGCATGGCTTGCTTCAGGTGCACCTTTGCTCTCAAAGTGGCCTCATGATTTTCAATATTCTGAAGAGGTCTTGTGCAGATTGAACTAGTGTAATGCATCATTTTCTATCTTGCTGCTTTCATGAACATTGATTGTGGATCCTTGTAAGGCAAATTCCTTGACAACTTCAATCTTTTCTACATTAGATGATGCTACCTATTTATGAGTTGTGACGACTTTTATCTTCTTTACATTAAGTTGTAATCCACACTGAAGCCTCCGTACCTTGATATTCATTAGGAAGTGTTTCAAGTTCTCATAAATTTTAGAATGCAAGGTTGTGTCATTTTGTTGTTAATAAGTCTTCCTGCAATCGAGGTGCCACATCATTATTCCTATCATCCAACCTCTCTGATTATTAATTGAGCATATGGATTGGATAACTGTGATGAGAAGCTATAACCCTGACACCCACCTTTCCTAATTGTAATAATGCAGTATTGTCCTGTTCTGTTTTTAGAACTGCCTCTCAATCCATTGACAAATTCTGCATGAATCAATTGAGGTGTACTAGGATTCCCATTCACCTTAGGGTCATCCATATTTTTCCACAATACACATAGCTGAATGCCTTGCATACTCAATAAAACACAGGTAAACATCTTTCTGGTATTTGTCATTCTCAGCCAGAATCTCTCGGACATCAGCAATGATATCCCTTATTCTATATCCTCTTTTGAATCCATCCTGAATTTCTGCAACTCTGCTGAAAAGTTATTAGATCTTCAGAAAAATTTTATTTGAATCTGATGTTAATGCTATTGTTCTATAATCACTTTTTTTGGAAGGAGAACAAATATAGCTCTCTTCCCGTCAGATGTCCAAGTAACTTCTAAATTTTCTGGCATGGACACGTGAGTGCTTTCGGTATTTCATCAGCTTGTTGAAGCATTTAACTTGGCGATCCATCAAGTCTTGGAGCCTTATTGTCAGCAGAAACCTTCAGTGCAGCTTGAACTTCTTCCTTTGCACCACTGGTTCTTGCTCTCTTGCTGCCTCCTGAAGTGGTTGACTGTTGCTCAGTTCCCTTTCGGTGACCCTTCCAAAGCACTATAACAAGAAACTAACATAGGTCAATGAAAGAATATATTATATGATTATAAACAATAGTTAGTATTTTGAAAATATCAATACAACCCAAAACAGTCTCTAAATATAATATGATCTTAATATAAAACAAAACAGTATTTCTTGAGATGGAAAATGAAATATCAACTTTATATGGAAAGTAAAGAATTCTTGGATAACTAGAGAACCACAAAAGAAGAAAAATAAAGTAAAAGAACGCCTATTTCCTGATCACAAAGCCTAGTAGACCACCAAAGTAGAAAAAACAGCTTGATACTGGGAAAATCATAGGCACATAGATTACTGGGACCAAACTGAGAACCAGAAATATATCCACTAAGCACTGTTCAGCTGATCTTGAACATTAAGAGGAGGAAGAAGTTATCTCTTTCATAAAGGGTGTTGGCAAAATGTATATCCAGTTGCAAAACTATGTAGCATATCCATACC